>JARYGA010002106.1:0-22378 GCA_030545235.1 Helianthus tuberosus
TCGCAACTCGAATTACGCGTTCTGGATATTTTTCTATGTGTGTGTGTGCCTTATGTGTTACTTGTGCATGTTTAATTATGTTTATGTGTGGTGATTAATCGAAACGCAATCGAAACTCAATCGCAATCGAATCGCAAACGCTAAACGAATATGAAATAAGGATGATTGTTTGTTGATATAGTAGTTGGGATTAAAAGTAATTTGACTAGGAAACTCTATCGCATCACAACGCTCGCAATCGCAATCGAAACAGCAAAACTTGTCGCGCCTTGTACACCAATCGAGTGGCCACCCGATCGAGCTGCCACCCGATCGAGCAGTCACCCGATCGGGTTACCACCCGATCGACCAGCCTCTCCTCCCCCTTTCCTTTTATGGAAAGCCTATAAATACCCCTGTCAACATCACAAACTTACCTTTTCTGCACCTCTCATCCGGCCAGCGCTTCTTGCCCACTTTTCTTCAGATTTCTCACGATTCTTGTAAGTTTTCCATCTAAATCTTGTACTTTCATGATCTACACGCACTCCTACACATTTCTATCTTTTGAATCTTAACTTCTAACCGTGAAATCACTAGATTTGAGGTGTTCTAGGATGATGTCATCATGGTGTTCTTATGAACTTCATGTTTTGGCTTCAATCCACCAAGAACAACTTAGATCTGAACGATTTCCACATAAATAAACAAAGATCTTGCATAGATCTGAACATATTCATGGTGAAAAAGGACTAAAAGATGGTTTCTAACTTTCTTTCAACTCTTTTACACTCAATGCGCTCAAAACCGATAGGATAGGACCTTGTTCTAACCTTCTACTCCTTCTAGGTGATGTGTTAGTTCAAGATCTGAGTTCTAACAACGAGACAACCGATTTCGAGTTAAGCAAGAACAACCGTCTTGAACCGGTTAACTGGTTGAACTTGGGTGATTTCTGTTCAATCGGGTCACTTGTGTCAAGATGGGGTTCTGTTGATTAGCACGTTGTCACACCGTCTCGATAGAACTACAAACCATCGAAAACAACCAAGTGTAAGACGATCAGGCCGACCAGGACGGAGTGCCAGTCCGATCGGATTATCACCCGATCGGGTTGCCACCCGATAGGCTTGCACCTTGGCCCCACACTTGATTTTTATTACAAACTTCAAGAGTTTTGAACACCGAACGGATTGCCGTCCGATCGGGTTGCCACCCGATCGACCGACCATCCGACCCTGTGATGTTTTGAACTCAACACTTAAACAATTTTCAAACATGTGCAGTACCCGCGGATTGCCACCCGATCGGACTACACTCCGATCGAGTGACAAACTGCTATGAATTTGTTCTCACTAAGGTGTCCAACCGATCGGATTGTCGTCCGTCCGATCGACCGACCTGAAAGGTAGAGATACTTCTAAGTTTTCAAATGCTACAACAAAAACTTCAAAAGTCAAGCCATCATACACAAACACATCCTTCCCAAACGAAGTAACAATCCACTCGAAAGGTCACCCGATCGGATGACCCTCCGAGCGGATTGTCACCCGATCGACCGGCTACCCGATCGGATTGTTGTTCAACCCACTGACACTTTGTATCATTTTACGCGCCGCTTATCGTTTATGCTATCGTTCTGTTCAGGCTAACCTTACCCTTTAGCGCTCCCTTCAATCCATCAATCGCTGTGAGTATACTCGATCCCTTTTTGCTTTACGCACTTTTGGGTGTTACATACGTTACTTATTCTAAATCACATCGAACATACTACGCAATACTTTAACGCTAACCATTACCGCATGTTATACGTGACTTAATGAATGCTTGTTTGTATGTTTACACATGGAATGTTGTCTACCTGCCTTAGCAACGATAGTACTATTTGTTTGGACTCAGCACCTGTTTACTCAGGGGTCGTTAAGGACAATTTGTTACATGGCTCACAGTGGTGAGTGTGTATTACGAAATGCCTTGGGCAGTCAACCCGCAGTCATTGGTATCGATAGGTTCATGTCGATAACTAACATGCCTCATTTTACACTGTGTACGTGCTGGTTATGCCTAACGATTTCGAACTCTATTATATCTATTAAACTTGTATGCTCACCTTTACACTATGTGTATTGACTTTTACTTTAACGTATGTGACAGGTACTTAGGATGTTTATATGCTTGGCTTGCTGTGAAATCGAGGCTAGGAAAGGTCTAGAAACAAATAAACAATTGTCTGTATTTTGAAATCTGAGTTGTCGGAACAGAACAATTTGACTAGATCTTGTACGTAATAATTATATTATCTTTTATGACATGGTATGGGACATGTTGCTTTAAATAATTGGTAATTATAGTTGTTATGGAAACTTCTGGACAATCTGTTTCGCTCAGTGCCACGCCCCGATGTTTCCGCCATTGGTTGGGGTGTGACAGATTGGTATCAGAGCCATAACTATAGGGAATTAGGCAAGACTCGACCTAGTCCGGGTCGATGTCTTAGAAATGACCTAGTCTATAATTAGGTACCAACAAACTGACTTGTGCGTACCCTTGGAGGTATTGTACGAACTTGCTTACTATTCTCGCTATTTTCGCCTATGCTACACTATCACTGCACTTTAGTTTTTGAAAATGAACAAGCGATTAGGTCGAGATTAGGTGTGAAAACCACAAACTCTCGATTAAATTGCTTGTTCGACCCGCATTTTTATCTATAAACACGAGAATTTGCGTTGAATCAGGAGTGAAATCCATACTTTGACGCGTAATCCTCTTTCATTCTATCAAAATAGGACTGAAGTTGTTAAGTCAGGGGTGAAACCCGAACCTTGACGACTTATTCCGCCCAATTTTGTTTTACAAACTCTCACCTAAGTCTCGACGGACTCCAACGACTTGAAGTCACGATATGGCTGGAAGGATGCGTGCTGATCGCCCATATTCGAGGCAAGAGCACAGTCTCGAAGGTCAAAGTGTGTACTGAAGGCCTTTGTGAATAGTCGAACCGCTTTGGTTAGTCGACGTCTATCAGTCGCAGACAATCTATCCTCGAATTTTATGTAATTCGATTCTGAGCTCGCTACTGCCGACTCTGATATTTCGTCATTTTTATGTGGAATTTTATGCGTTTACGTGTTACGATTTTTGGTAATTTATTTGCTTTCGCTCTTCGCTTTGATCGACACACACGACTCGCACTGCACTTCTATCTCAAAACGCTGACAAATCGCTACTACATGAGGAACGACTTTACGCCATGTTGATTGCTATGTTAATTCGCTTATGCTATACTACTCGCTATGTTAATCACGATCGCTATTTTCGAACGCTCGCGGACTTTGAATGATAGGTTTCTGTATTCTGACTGCCTCTTGTGCTTACATGCTTCGGTGTTCCTGTGATTCTGTGTTTCTGTGCCTTACATGCTTACGTGCTTCTATGCTTATATGAATCTGTGATTATGTGCCTATGTGCTTACGTGATTATACGTGTTCCTGAGCTTTAGTAGTATTAGACGTGTGAGGTGAGATTCGATTATATTGAGTTTGAGCCCTATGGCGATGTCTGTTGTAGACAATGTCGTCATCTGGACCCCGTCACCCACGAGTTACTCATCAAGAATAGAGAGATAAACGCCTTGCTGCTCTCGTCTCTAAGCAAGTAGCAAAGGTAGTTTCTCAGATCGTGAGTGAACTGTACGAGAATGTGAGCAAATCGTCCCAGGAATCCAGGACCGAAACTCCTAAAGCTACACCCAAAGCTGCTTTCAGCTTCAAACAGTTCAAGGCATGCGGACCGAAAGAGTTCACTGGCGAAGATGGCCCCACGGCCTTGTTTCAATGGTTCGACTCAATCGAAGTCACCCTGCGACAGAGCGGATGTCCTAACAATCTCCGCACAATGAATGCTACCGGCGTTTTCCAGTCCCGCGCACTAGACTGGTGGACGGCCGAGAGAAACAAGCGCGGAAACGATGCAGCCTATGGTCTGTCATGGGATGAGTTGAAGAACGTTATGCTCGAAGAGTTTTGGCCTCCCCATGAGCGCCAAAAGCTGGAGGATGAATTCTGGCATCTGAAGCAGAAAGATGGTGACAACGCTGCCCTGACTGCTCGCTTCAATCAGCTCAGTATCATCTGCCCCGATCAAGTGAAGACTACTGCCATGACGATCAAGAAATTCATCCGCGCTCTGCCGGATTGTGTTGCCGATTTTGTGCATGCTTCAAAGCAAGCAACGATCGAAGAAACTTACTTGCTTGCCGCGGAAATCAACGACAAGCGAGTAAAAGCTGGTTTTTGGGATAAAACTTCAAAGAACCTGCACCAAGGTACCGCCGCACCAACCGCCGACACCGCCACCGCATCTCAATCATCCAAGTCCTCTCGTCGCAAGAGGAAGAACAACAACAGCAGCTCAAGCAACAAGAACTGTGCTGTCACAACCACTGCTGCTCCACTCCAAGCCATACCGGCTCAGTAGCAACCCCAGCACCGATCAGCACCAGCCTGCCTGCCCAACATGTACTTATCATCACCCAGTGGGTATCGCCTGCCGATTTTGCGTGCACTGCAATATGTACGGCCACTTCACTGCTAACTGCCGTACTGGTCCCCGACAAGCACCAGCTCAAGCCACTGCTCATCAAGCTCTGCTTCCAGCCCCTCAAGGCCAACAAGCGGCTCAGGCACCCGCGATCAACGCCAGAGTCTGCTTCGAGTGTGGTGATTCAAACCACTTCGCGAACATGTGCCCGAACAGGGTTGTGAAACAAGAGCCCCATTAGCAGCAACCTCAGCAACATCGGCTCAGGCACCCGCGGTCAACGCCAGAGTCTGCTTTACGTTTTTTTACTTTTATTTAATATAAAATTGACTCGTCATTTCGCCTATTTTAGAGGGTGTAATCACAAGGTATTAACACATTCATTATTACGATCACGTTGCAAAGTTCGATTCGAACTTTGACTTGACCGAAATGGTCAGAAACGAAAGTCAAAGCAAAAGTCAATTTGCTTGATATTCGGCTAATAACTAGCCTAGGAATGGAAAAAAACTGAGATAGAACACTTACAAGTGTTCAAGAGAGAACGATAACTCCAGAGAGGAGGCTTCTATAGATCAGAATCTGCTCCAAAGAGATGAGAGAGAAATTTGAGGGTAAATAGTTTGAATCTGCACTTTGATCACCTATTTATAGCAATCTTGGAGCTCCCAAATGGTTCCAAATTTGATCAGAGGTGTTAAGAAAGGGATTAGTGGCATCATAGGTGTCAAAAGGAGGAGGAAAAGTGGGAAAATCGCTAGCAAGATGGCATAAGATCGCAACTGCAGCTGCCAGCTACAGTTTGTTGTCTGCAGACCCCTTACGGACTGTAAGGGGTTGCTTACGATTATAACGTTAAACTCGGTTGATAATTAATATATTATCATTTGTGAAATGGTGCATATAAATGACATCTTTGATGTTAATTTTATTATTTGATGAAAAAAATTTCATATGAAATTAGATTATTAATGTAAATTTATACTTATGATTTGATGCAAACAAATTATATGTGTTTTCTTTTGTAACCATACCAGTGTTTTATAATCAGCAGATTCGATAGCATGATCATTAATTATCTTAGTAAAATATATTGGGTTACCATTACTTCATTTATCATTTGATGCAACTAATAGTAAAAGAGGATGCATAAAATACGTATATGATATGAATAACATTTAGGAGAGGCATGACGTCTTTTCTCTCAAGATATTTTTAGTTAAATAACGAGGTGCGGGTTCAAAAACTAAAGAAAATAGGATAGAAATGACTTAAATTTGAAACATATATAACTTAAGCTATGATTAAAAATGGCCTCCGGTCCAATTTCATTGATTTAAGGCTAATCCTCCAGCATAAATTCTTTCACTTCTTTGCTCAATAGATCCTATTTCATAATCACTTTCAGCCTTAGTATCAAACGGCACATCTTTCAGCTCGCTTTGATTACTAGAACTTTCAGTTCTTATTACTTTATATTCCTGAGCCGTTTTGACAATCCATTTCTTGGTTTGTCGTTTTCTCAGCTTCTTGTAATTCTTAGCAGACCTCTTATAACACTGGTTGATTTCATTATCTGTACCTTGCATAAGGATATTTTCCTTATAGGATGCTACAGATAAATTATCTTCTTCCTCAGGCCATTGGATTTCTTCAATTGGCTGAGCTTCTCCTGCTAGGTATACAATTTCTTCATCTGAGCCTGTATCCGTTGTTGGTGCTTCAACTAGTTTTTGCTGTGGATAGGGATTAATCTGGATCTATTTGTGTTTCCAGGGTTTGATTAAACCTTCTTTTTCCAAATCGGTTCTGAATTCCCCTTCTTGTATTAAACAGATTCTTTTGCCAGGTAGAATACTGTCTAATCTTATCTTCTTGACTTGGAATTCTTCAATTATCGTCATTTGTTGTTGTTACCATTGGTCTCCATAAAGGAGGTGGTTGGTCTGTTGATCTTCTCATTTACTAATCTTAGCAAGTTCTTCTTGCAATATCTTGCTTGGATCTTTGTAAACGTAGAACGGGCCTTTTTCTTTTGGAACTACTGGCTTCCCTTCAATCTTAAGGTTCTTAAGATTTTCAAGGCCTTCAAGTAACTCCTTTGGATATCCTTCTATTACAGCACTTTTTCCTTTGCTTAGCTCTGTAATAACCCTTTTTATTTCACCTATGTCTTCTTTTATTTCTCGGAGTTCTTCTGAGACTCTTGTAACTTCTTGGATTAAAAAATTATTTTGCTTAATCAGGATCGCTGTTTGTTGTGCTGAGTTGCCAATACCAGTAGGTTTGCTAAAACCTACTGATGGTTCATCCAAGGACCAAGTTGTTGTTGCTGCTGACTTATACGACTCAGTTTCTGCTGTGGCTTGCCACCTATTCATAGAATCATAGATTCTCTGAGATCTTTAATCAGTGCTTCAACTTGTGTCACATGTCAGGCGAATACACAGAAACAATAGCAACGTTGAGCGACACCTTAGAAGAGGTAACATATGGCGCCAAGATGGGTGCAGACGTGACTATGGAGGAAGAGGAACTATGCCATCTTCTGGAGCAGTTCTTGTTAACAGCTACGCCAACATTACAGAAGAAGACATCCTCGACCAACTTAGACTACTCTCATCAAGAAGGATGGAGGCCCTACAAAGACTTGCAGATCAACAAAGGGACAACACCCTTGTAGAATTGGACCTCTACAGAACCATGGTTGAATTCAACCTGTGCAGATGGTGGATACGAACAGAAGGAACAATACCACACATCTACACAACAAGAGCAGAACAAGCAGCTAACAAATTGGCCTAAGCAAAAAGGCTTATTTGTGAAGCCCGTCAAGAAAACCAACACTAAAGCCCAAGCCCAGCTTCTAGAAATAAATGACGGAAGCAGTGACGAATTCTCAAGCAATAATTCTAAAAACTTTGGTGATAGTGGTGGACCATACTCAAAAACAACATGGCACCGAATAAAGCATAACAGTCCAAGTTTATCGTGGATAAATTATTAAAGTAGGAGACAGCTGTGTCGTCCGTTTATGTATAATTATTAAAGCAAGGCTTTATCTTGTTCCGCCGTGCTGCCTTGGTATGGATCTTCTAAGATAAATATCTTTCTTATTGTAGAAATGATATTTTGAGTGTCTCCTGCAGCTTCTTCAAGAGCATTGTACTCTTGTTTGTAAACACTTTTCCACTGGATCCATGCAAGTTTCTCAACTTCTCCCATGAGATTTTCAATGAAGTTGATTTTTGATCTGTCATTAGGCCAGCTTTTCGTCGGATCATCCACCACATTCAGAACACTTGATTCCCATCTTGATATTACATCTCCCCATAGGCTAATATCAAATGGTAGAACCAAAATACTCCCTTGATTAGACCATGCTGGTGGCAAACTCCACATATTATTAGGCATAGCTGACGCCATTGCTTCTGTTCTTTGCCTGATTTTTGCTTGATCAAAAGGAAACATTGATCTAATCTGTCTCGTTGGTTGTGTGGGGGGGGGGTAAACTACTGGTGTCATCGTAGCATCTGGTGGTCTTCCATAGTAATGGGAAGTGCTGGATGACATCTTTGCATGCTCTGCTTTTTCCAATATCAATTGTCTGAATTTTGCAAGAGAAGGATACTCCATTTCAGCAGATTCTTCTTCTAATCCTCCAGCATAAATTCTTTCACTTCTTTGCTCAATAGATCCTATTTCATAATCACTTTCAGCCTTAGTATCAAACGGCACATCTTTCAGCTCACTTTGATTACTAGAACTTTCAGTTCTTATTACTTTAGATTCCTGAGCCGTTTTGACAATCCATTTCTTGGTTTGTCGTTTTCTCAGCTTCTTGTAATTCTTAGCAGACCTCTTATAACACTGGTTGATTTCATTATCTGTACCTTGCATAAGGATATTTTCCTTATAGGATGCTACAGATAAATTATCTTCTTCCTCAGGCCATTGGATTTCTTCAATTGGCTGAGCTTCTCCTGCTAGGTATACAATTTCTTCATCTGAGCCTATATCCGTTGTTGGTGCTTCAACTAGTTTTTGCTGTGGATAGGGATTATCATCTCTCCCATCAAAAGAAAAATATGGATTTTCCAAAAGAAAATCTATATTTTCTTCTTTTTCTTCGTTAGAAGACTCTCCGGCAAAAACATATTCTTGATCATGGTGCTTTTGATCATCTTCCCATCCAGTTGATATAACTGGTAAATCATCATATGATCTCTCATATGAATAATTAACCATATAGTCATACTTTCCTGATGGTTCTCCCAATGTATCCCATACACCTGGTTTCTTTTTCTTTGTTTTTGGCATCTTCTTTCGATCAAACTTTTCGTTGTTCCACCTTTCATTATGCTCAAGCTCTTCCCAAGGTGTTAACCAATTTGGATTATCCAAATCACAAGGGTTGTGATATAATGGATTATTTTCAACATGGTTTATTCTGCCAACTAGTGCTATTTCAGTTGTTTCATCTTCATCCTCCTCTCGACTAAGATGTCTTGCACTTTGGCTTCTTACTTTCAAATCTTCCAATAAATTTGGGTTGTTGGTAGTTCTTCTGTAATTCTGGAAGTTTAGCACCTGAGTTCCCCCAAATCCTTCTCGAATGGATGCTTCAGTTGGAGCTCTTATCACTACTCTTTCTCTGGGTGGTCTGATCGTCCACTGCCTTCCAATAGGTACTTCTACCCCTTGAGCTGGTATAGCCCTAATGCTTGACGAGGCTAGGTAACTTATAACATTTTCAATATTATAATTAAACCCGGCATTACTGGTATTTGTCAATCTTCCTACCAGTGCTCGTGTAACAATCAAGTTTGATTCGCCACTAAACTCTTCATAGCCATGAGTTTGTATTACTATCTGAATATTTTGGAAATCAGATAATGATACCATCATGTTTGGTGCTATGTATACCATATGTGCTCCTGATGATAAGTCAACTTCCATAGATCCGATTATAGACACGTTATTTGCCCATCTTGTGTCTCTTAAGACTACCAAAGCTTGTGTTCCTGCCCTTGTTCTGTGCAGGGTTTGTAGCCTTATCATAATAACACCCATATGCAGATGTTCTAGGCCTCTTTCAACAAGCCTTGCATATGATCTGTTATTGTAGAATTCCAATTCTGCTTGATCACCGTCTGTGACAAGCACCCGTTCTTCACTGTAGTGTTGGTAAACACTACTTTCTCGCCTTCTTTCACCAGCGCTATACAGTACTTCTGCTGGTACCAGATTAGCTCTTCTGCTTCTTGTTAACTGGATTTCTCGATCTGGATCTATTTGTGTTTCCAGGGTTTGATTAAACCCTCTTCTTCCGAATCGGTTCTGAATTCCCCTTCTTGTATTAAACAGATTCCTTTGCCTGGTAGAATACTGTCTAATCTGATCTTCTTGACTTGGAATTCTTCGATTATCGTCATTTGTTGTTGTTACCGTTGGTCTCCATAAAGGAGGTGGTTGGTCTGTTGATCTTCTCATTTACTAATCTTAGCAAGTTCTTCTTGCAATATCTTGCTTGGATCTTTGTAAACGTAGAACGGGCCTTTTTCTTTTGGAACTACTGGCTTCCCTTCAATCTTAAGGTTCTTAAGATTTTCAAGGCCTTCAAGTAACTCCTTTGGATATCCTTCTATTACAACACTTTTTCCTTTGCTTAGCTCTGTAATAGCCCTTTTTATTTCACCTATGTCTTCTTTTATTTCTCGGAGTTCTTTTGAGACTCTTGTAACTTCTTGGATTAAGAAATTATTTTGCTTAATCAGGATCGCTGTTTGTTGTGCTGAGTTGCCAATACCAGTAGTTTTGCTAAAACCTACTGATGGTTCATCCAAGGACCAAGTTGCTGTTGATGCTGACTTATAAGACTCAGTTTCTGCTGTGGCTTGCCACCTATTCATAGAATCATAGATTCTCTAAGATCTTTAAACAGTGCTTCAACTTGTGTCACTTTGTGGGTAAGCTCTTCTGTGAGTCTAAGAGCTTCTGCTTCAACGATCTTTGGTTGCTTTGTGATTTCTTTAATCAGTTGTCGAACTTGAACTGCTGTGAGTGGTTGATGTGATTGTAAGGTTACACCTATTTGCGTGACTTTCTTGGAGAGGCTATTAATGGCTGTGTGAATACCACTAATTTGTCTGTCAAGACTCTCTTGCTCTCTCAGAATCTCACGAAATCTTTTTATGTGGAGGTGGGTTGTTAACAAGTGACTATCATAAAAAGCTTGTAAATTATATTTTAAAATATTTAAATCATCCGAGATTAGTAAATTCGGATTAGTAGAGTGATTATTAACGTTAAAAGCGCGTGTAACACTTTCTCCGTGAAAACACTCGTATTCTAAACCAAAATTTGTTCTTCTATGGATGGGTCTTGAAAATTCTAGATTAAGATAGTCTAATCTATTATTATTTTCACAAAAACTATTTATTTGTCTTTCAAAATTTTGCAGATACCTTTCAACACTTGGATTCATAAAACATAAGGAGCATATCAAATAAACTGGGTTTAAAACAGTATTTAAAAACAAAGAGGACTTAATAGTTACTTGGCTCTGGGAAATCTCATCATCTCAATTAATTCCTTGAATTAACATAAAACTTTTACTTTGTTTGAAGAAAGAAGTTTATATAAACACTAGTTGTTTCCGATCCATGGTTTCTAAACATAGGATATTTCTATTGATGAATACCTATTGGCTTTGTTAAAAACTTTAATTTTTCAAAATTTCTATTAGTTTCTCACCACTGGGGTTCTGCCTATCTTCGCCCTTCTTGCTACTATTCTGGCCACTGCCAGTGTCTTTTGAAATTAAAAAGATTATTTTGAAAACTTTTAAAGACTCAACATTTTATAACCATTTGCTTTTCACAAATTCCAGAAATTCCGCCTATATTCTCTTCCGAACTATTCTCACCATGGGGGATTACTTACTACTCTTCGATAACAGCCCATGTCTTTTGAAAATTTTCATTTTAAAACATAGTTTAATTTTTACGTCCAAATCGAACGAACAGTAATGTTTATAAGGTTATTTTCCTCAGAAATTGTTTACCAGAAACAATTATAAAAGTATTAAATTAACTCAAGATTTTAAAATTGAATTAAATCATTCCTAGCCCTTTCACTATTAAGCCTTCTTCTAGGCTTAGCCTGCCATACCGGAGCTTTTTACTGCTCTGATACCAGGAATATTCCCAATTAAATGGATCAAAGTAAGAGTAACAAAAGGCTAGAAAACAATTTACTCAAACTTTATACAGAGATTTTATTCAAACATGCGGAAGCTTTAAAAACTTAGAACACTTACAAGGAAAACTTCAAGCTATTTAGAGGATTACACAAGTTAGGTATTCTGATCTGATTTCACACATTTTCTCCCAATTTCGTTAAATTTCTACACTTTCCATTTTAGCCTAAAAATGCGTGAACCTTTGGTTGAATTGATTCACGCATCAATTTATGTCTTTAATTTAAGTATTTCCTCGTGTAACGTTTTATTCATTTAGAAATTACAAATCTCCTTGAATTTTTTTTTTTTGGTTTGTTAATTATTTGCTTCGGTTATATTCACTCTCTTAGAGCATTCACATTGTAGCCTCCATCTTCATCTATATATATTAATAAAAAGTACATTTTTCTCTAAATTTTGTTAATTTTTATAAAACTGTAACACCCCGAAAATATAAAACTTTATATTAGAATTATAAAGTATAAATAAACAAGAAATTACTAACTAGGGATTTTAACCTAGTTAACTACAAGTTTAAAAAAAATGAATGACTTGAAATGAGGGTTAAAATAACAAAACTTTTAAATAAACAAACGTGGAGGGACCTAAGTTGTAGAACTTGAAACTAGAATTGATTAAAACAAAAAAAAATAACCAAACACACAAATTAGTGTGTCTGGTCGTACAGAAGAAGCCAGGGGCGACTCCCCACTCTCAAAACCCTAAACATCACTAATACTCTCAATTGAAGGCTCAATCCAAGCTGAAATCGAAATTAGAGCATAGATTATTGATCCTCATCACAAGAGGATTAAAAGGTATGTAAAATTTGATGAAAACTCTCAACTTGAAATTCTCATGAAATTGGGAAATCTGAAAATTTGTGTTGCATGTTTGCTATTTGGGTAGAAGAGGGTTGATATAGTGTCTAGGAGTAAAACCTAGGCAATAACATGTGAAATCATGGCTAATTCCTGGAAATCTCATGAACACATTGAAGGTGATTCATGGATTTTGTGGGAAACTAGTAAACACTAGGGTTTAGAATGATTATTCTTGTGTAATACGGGTCATATAAAGTGATTTCTGAAAATATGATGTTAAAATATGTGTATATAGCCTAATTGAAGTTAATTAGGGTGATAAACTCAAGTCATGAACTTGGTTTAGATCATGTAGAAATCTGACCCGCTAGGTGTTTGATAAAACGCCTAAATGAGGGTTAAAATGTTAAAAGTTGAGTAAAAACGCAGATTTGATCATTGTAGAGAATTATGCGTTAAAGCTTGTGAAAGAGTTCTAAACTTATTGTGAATTGAACTCTTTAGGAAAAGAATCCGAAACATCAAGCGGACAAGCCGGAGGTGATACACGCTTGAAAGGTGTGCTTTAAAGGTACGTAACTTCGGTTTCGTTACATTGTGCATAAATAATAGTCTTAGAAAAGTTAATGAGAATGTAGTGTCAATTGCGAGTTGGTATGTCATAGAAGTGACGAAGTTCACTCGACAAACAAATGGGTCTAAATAGTTAATTAGAATTGTTGGTTGATAATGTTGTTTAGTTATGCAAGTATGTAACTTGACCCGTTACACTCAATGAATTGTTGTTAAATTATGCGTAGTTGCATTGTTGATTAAAAGTTGTGTTGAATTTAGTAATCATGATTGTTATTGGAATTTAATAGAGTTAGTCTAAATAAGGAACCAATTGGTAGTCATCATATTGGAGGATTTTCCACAAGATGAGCCAACGGGTCGAATAATAGTGTAAATTGTAGTAATAGTGTCTTAACTAGTAGCATTGGCGATGTAAATCACAAAAGCATTAAACCATGTAATTTGGTAAGGTAATGCAAGTGATGTTAAGCCCCGGATGATGGGCACAAGACGCCATTGGCTTGATAGCTAAATGGTAACTAAGCAAGTAAAGTTGAATGGGTCGAATAAATGCATAAGGACATATAGTCTTTCGGTCCGTAAATAAATTTTTTGGTATGATAATTGTTATAGGCATGTCGGTAATGAATTTACAGACGCATAGGAAAAAGAATCACCTAAAACGGACTCACGAGTCAAAAGATATGCTAATTTGAAGTTGAAATCTGAGTTTTTCGGAGCTGGCAGCAAATGCAGCTCAAGGGAAACGAGCTGCTGGAAAACAGGTTCCTTCGCGCCACGCGAAGGATGACCTGAATTTGGTCGCGCCACGCGAGGCCCTCTCGCGGCCCGCGTAAGATATTAAGGAGTCTCTCGCTGGGCGCGAGAGACCCTGATCCGAGAATTTTATTTGTTTTCAACTGTTTTGAAGCCAAATTTCGATTATACGTGTTTTATTATTGTCAAAATTAACCTATGATGTGGTTTTGACATTAGGTGATGTTGGTGAACTTACGGATGGCGATCAAGCAAATGTCGAAGAACCGAACACTATTTTTTTGAAGCTTCCGCAATAGTTTAACTTTTAATAGATTATGTTTTGGGATGTAAGCAAGTTACTACATAACATTTTGAATGTTTCAAAATAGTCGTTAATTAGCTAAGGTCTTGCTACTTTTAATCTTACTTATGGAACTTATGATATAACTTAGTTGTCTTCTATATTAAATGGTATGAATACTATTTAATTCAAATAAAAATAGACGGGTGTTACAAAAACCTTCTACATCCAACCCTCCGTCTCTACTTCTATCCATGGGCGAAGCATAGTGTGGGCGGCCAACCCCCTGAACTTTTCGCTCAGTAGTAGATACGTTTTCGACCCTCTGGTTTTATAGAAATTTTTGGGTGTATACGTTTTCGACCTCCCGGTCAGAAATCTCAAGCTTCGCCACTGCTTCTATCTTACTCACAACACTTATTTTATTATTACTAGTAGGGTGCCCGCGCGATGCGGCGGGGGCGATACTTTGCATTGCGACACTCATTTCTGGTAGTTTTCTTATTAGTATAATAATTATTATAACATTATTGTGGTGGATATATGTCATAAGTGTTACACATATGTAAAATTTTGTTTTTTTATAAAAATTAATAATCAAAAGACAAAAAATATTGTTTTTTATAAAAATTAATAATCTAAAGACAAAAAATAAAAGATAAGTTGTTATAACTATAAAGTATTTTATTTTATTGGTTAAATTATAAAGTATAGTTTTATTCTTTAAAGTTCATAACTTTTATTAAATATCCACATAGTACTTATCCAATACGCTTTAAGTTTAAAATTTTTGTTTTTATAAAAATAAAAAATAGTATTTGACTCGTAAGTACGTTTTAGAGTTTTAACTTAAATTGTTAAATTTCGGTTTTTTACAGATATAAAAAATGTATATTTTTATAAAATTTGAAGAACTGTTTTTATAAAAAATAAAATGTTAAGAGTTTATATCTTTATTAACTTTATATCATATTAAGTTCAGATTTTTAGTTCCTAACAAATCTTATCTATATAAATCTACTTTTAACTTATAATCCCTAAAAATATGCAACACAATCTACTATGTATCTAGTCAAGTTGTTAAACAATTCTTTTGAAACTGACAAATATTATCTATAACAATATAGTTGAACTTATAATTCCTAAAAATTTACAACACGTTTTAGTATTTATCTATTAAAGATTGAAAATTTCTGAAGTATTTTATTTATATTACTTGTTACAAAAAATGTTTATAAAAGAATTATTTTGTTGTAATAACAAAATGTTTTCTTTATAAATAAAGTAAAAAAAACTATTTTACACATGTAAAGTTTCGTTTTTAATAAAAAAAATAGTAATCAAATGACAAAAAATAAAAGATAAGTTGTTATAGTTGTAAAGTAAGTTTATTTTGTTAGTTAAATGATAATGTTTATAATTTTATTCTTTAAAGTTCATAACTTTTTTTAAATATCCACACGGTACTCATAGAATAAACTTTAAGTTTAAAATTTTTGTTTTTATAAAAATAAAAAATCTTAGTTGACTCGTAAATACGTTTCACACCTTTAACTTTAATTGTTAAATTTCGTTTTTATATATATATAAATTATATTTTTATAAAATTTTAAAAACAATTTTTATAAAAAATAGGATGTTAAGAGTTTATATCTTTATTAACTTTATATTATAGTAAGTTCAGCTTTTTAGTTTAGCTTTAAAGTTTATTACTTTATTATTTTTTAATTAAGAAATAAAAATTATTAAATTAATATCCAAGAATAACTGCAATATTTTATAATTTCAGCTTGACTATATCTAACTGTAATATCTATTTATTGCAACTTTAGGATATTAACTTATATAAGTTCAGTTGACTTGTAAATTTAGGATAGTAACTTTATTTTGAACTTTATTAATATGGTCAATAACTGCATTATATTAACACAGAAAATAAAGTTCAAATACAAAATAAAACTTATCCATACGTCTAGATCAAACATAACAACTAAAAATGAAAAAAAAAACATAAAAACACTTGATAGATTTCATATTAAACTGTATGAAATCTGGTCCGCTTCTGAATTGACACTCGAGGTATTTTTAATCAGGTTTTTCTGGTTTGTGCTTGAATCGGCAGTATTTTCTAATTCCTCTTCTTTGTCATTGTCATTAGAATCGTCTAAATTAATAACCTCGCTCCATTTCCATTCAGTTAGTCTCTTGAATCTCTTCCTTTGAGTCTCAAACTTCCGATCCTTAAAAAGGATAAAAATTGAATACAAAAGTTAAAAAAGACCTTAAAATTACCTCTTCACTAAATTCACGTTAAAGATTAGACTTGTATGGACTAAACATTGCACCATATGAAATAATATCAACAATTTTATCACCATCATCTTGCAATAAAACACACATACAAAAACATAACGAACATGTTAATATGAAATATATACGCAAAAATAAAACTTAAAAACCAGCAAAATCAATACCTTAGAAGCTTTGTTCGACAAATGGCTTGTTTAAATTGGCATGTTCATCATGCAACAGAATCTGAAAAATCAAATAAGTTAACATTCACATAAAATTAAATAAAAGAAAACAATTATTCACTGTTGCGATATAACATAACTGACCTTTGAATTTTCAATCTCGCATGCTTGGTTTTTCACAACAATTGAATTCAGAACTGGATCTATTTTTTAACTTTGTTTAGTAATAGATATAAGGTGTCCTGCTATGTATTTATAGTACTAACTATACAAGTGCATTAGGGTTTAATTTTAGATTTGTCACCCCTTTATTTAGGAAGTTTGTTGTGGTTAGTTTCAAGTTTTTATAAGATATATCTAAGTATAGATATTAGGCAGTTTTAATAAAATAAAATGTGACATAATATCTTCATTTTACGTTACGGTACTTTTAATTTTTTTGTTTTTGTTTGCATAGATAGAGCACATCTTTGTAGATTAGACAAATTAGATCACATGTATTAATTACTTGTACGTTAAAGCATTATCGACTTGTACCTTTTAATCCGTGCGTCGATATTGAACAAGATAACTACCGAAACATCAACAAAAATGTGTAGGTCGTAATGCTATCTTTGGATTTTTTTTAAACAGTATAATTTATAAGATATGTCAAGAAAATGTAAAAAAATATAAGTTTGTTATGGAGGGATGAATTGTAACTAATTATCTATAATTTTGTTAAAACTTTAGAGATTTAAGTGTAATACGTTTAGGGGCTAAAAAATAAATATTATTTAAAAGACCAAACTATCCTCATTTTAGGGGTCTTTCTATAAATAAAGGGGGGAAAGTTCTTATCTTTTGGGTATCTTAAAATACTCATCCCTCATGCATTATAATATAGTATAGATTATTTCTAACTACACACTCACATTAATAGTAGTGTAAATTACAATTTTTGTCCTTTATGTTTGTAACGGGTTGCAATGGATAACCTTTAACTTTAATAATTACAGTCACAGTCCTTTATTTGCAAAACTCGTTACACCTTAGGTCCTTTAACCCTAACCTGGTTAATTTTTTTAGTTAAGGGAGGTCATCTGCAACCCATGTAAGGGCAAAACAGTCATTTAATACATTAGAAAAGAATGTCAAAATTTAAAACCTTATATAAAAATTATAACCCTAAACAATCATCACCATCTCCCCTGCTACACTCTCTCTCTCTCCCTGTGATCTCTCTCTTTCCATACCACTTCGGTGTAGGGGTGTGCACGGTTCGGTTCGGTTCGGTTTTTTGGTAAAATCAAAACCGAAATGTCGGTTGTCGGGTTTTAAAAACCGTTCGGTTTCGGTTTTTTTCGGTTTTGGTTTTTACGTCGGTTCGGTTTTTCGGTTATTTCGGTTTTTGGAACAAAATTATGTAAGATTCAAAAAATAAAAAAAAGTATAATTTATATTATAACAATCTTTTTACACGTTTACATTTAAGTTATTATAGTTAACCTTTTTAGTTAATGTTGTTTAAATACACCTAACCTTCTAATCTATTTTTATGTTTCTTTAAAGTTTTTATTAAATTTAATTTTTATATTAAATTTTGTTATATCTTATAGGTAATAATAAATCATTTCAGTTATAATGTTTTTATTATAAACACTTAACATTCAAGAATAAAATTAACATTTTCTACTAGCATTGGGTTAAACACTTAAACAATTTAAACTTAAACATAAAAATATATGGATTGTAACTTATCGGTTCGGTTCGGTTTTTTTCGGTTATTGAAAAAGTTTATCCGAAAACCGAACCGAAATTTTCGGTTATTAAAAATCCGAAAACCGAACCGTCGGTTTTTGTTTCGGTTCGGTTATTTCGGTTATTCGGTTACGGTTTGGTTATTTCGGTTTTCTTGCTCACCCCTACTTCGGTGGTGGCCAGACTAAGATGATCTGATGAAACAACTTACCCAAACCCAAGACCAAGAGGTGAACTAGTTTCCCCTCTTTTCTGATATATTTCCATCAATAAGTTCAACTGTCACAATGAATCTCTCACTCCGATGAACCTATTAGCCTAGGGCTTGTATCTTGAGAATTTATGGATAAATCAGAGAAGAGTGGAGTTGCAGGGTTTAAACAACCGGAAACAACAACAGATTTGTTTCTAAAATGAGGGAATAAGAAGAGGCTTAGGTGTGTGTGGATTCGCCGGAGATTCTGCAGATCCGTCATATGCCGTTTCTGGCCGCCGGAGGATTCGCCGGAGATTCTGGAGTTCAGATGATGATTTGTTTGTAAATTTCAGTTCTGATCTTGATTTTGAATTTTATTCAGTTTTGACTTAATTTTATGATAATTTCTGGAGTTCAGATGATGATTTGTTTATAAATTTCAGTAGAAACACTCTTTTTTTTCCCAAAATTTTGATAATCTGATCTTAATTTTGATGTTTATTTTGACCTAATTTTCTAATAATTTATGTAGATCAGATGATGATCTGTCTTAAATTACACCAACAGTTGAAAGTTTAAGTAGAAACAAGAATTTTCCCCAATTTTTCCGCAAATTTTGACATAATTTTGATATTTTGGATGACATGAATTCTGAAACGGTAGTTAATCTTAGATCGGAGACTCACCGGAAACCATCACCTGAGAAGGAGGTGAGTTGGCCTACTGTATCTCCGGTGGACGGTGGTGTAGGGGATCAAAAGGTGAAACACGTGTGGAGTTGTAAGGTTTAAACAACCAGAAACAACCACAAATTTGTTTCTAAAAAGGGGAATAAGAAGAGGCTTAGGGGGTGGAGATTGGTTGGGGAGAGACAGAGAGGGAAAAGAGAGATCTGAAACAAAGAGAGATGTGTTTTGTTTGTTTTTTTAGGGAAAAATTACACGTTTTGTCCTTTATCTTAACACCATTTTGCAGGCGGTGTCCTTTTCAACGAATTTTGACAGGTTTTGCCCTTTACAGGGGATTTTGTTGCACGTTACGTCCTTTAGCCTTAACCCAGTTAGATTTTCTTGTTAAATCTGGTTACCCAAGGGTATTTTAGTCTTTTTACCCCTTATTTAATATTATTTAAAAATAAAACAAAACATTTTTAAGATTTATTATTATTAGAGTTAATTGCAAGTTTTGTCCTTTATCTTTAGGCCTCTTTGCAGGTGCTGTCTTTTATGTTTAAAATTGACGAGTTTTGTCCTTTATGTTTTCAAATCATACACGTTTTGTCCTTTAGCGCTAACCCAATTAGATTTTTCTGTCAAATCTGGTCATGTGCAATGCACATGAGGGTAAAATTGTCTTTTCTCCCATCTCTCATCTAAAACTCCCCCCCCTCTCTCTCTCTAACAACAACAGGATCATCAGCTTAATCCCCCAACCACCTGTTCTTCACCATCCATCAATCTCACCAAATTCACCCTCAAAGCCCTAAAATGACCACCACCATCCACCACTACCTCCTCCACCATCCTCCTCACCACCACCACCGTTATCCGCCCCGACCCCTGAACCCGCTGCACACTTCAATCTCTAGTCGCCTCCACACACCACCACACCAAAATCAGCACCTTCAATCCTCAAATCAAGATGGTTTCAAAGCCCCAAATGACAGCATCAACTGGCGGCTGTGGTTGATAACCAATGTGACGGAAGTCCAGCTGTCACTGGCGGTAGTAGCCAGAGTCGAGGCGACGTTGTTTGGTTCGAGTTTCGGGTACAAAGGATAGTCGGTTTGATTTGGTGATTGATTCGGATTCATTGGTGTTATATGACTGATTTGAATAGAGATTTAGATGAATTTAGTTGCAGATTTGTGTGAAGTTGTTAGATTGAGTTGACTTGAATGTGTATGTTTTTGGTTTTAATGTGGAAAGGTTAACGATGAATTCAAACGTGTATAGTCGGCGTTACGTTATTGATTATTGGATTTGAAAGTTCTGTTTTTATTGGTTTTATGCAGTTGAATTAGTGAGGGATTGGCCGGGGGGATGACGATGGTGGTGGTGAGGAGGAAGGTGGAGGAGGTAGTGGTGGATGGTGGTGGTCATTTTAGGGCTTTGAGGGTGAATTTGGTGAGATTGATGGATGGTGAAGAACAGGTGGTTGGGGGATTAAGCTGATGATCCTGTTGTTGTGAGAGAGAGAGAGAGAGAGAGAGAGAGAGAGAGAGGAGTTTTAGATGAGAGATGGGAGAAAAGACAATTTTACCCTCATGTGCATTGCACATGACCAGATTTGACAGAAAAATCTAACTGGGTTAGCGCTAAAGGACAAAACGTGTATGATTTGAAAAACATAAAGGACAAAACTCATCAATTTTAAACATAAAGGACAGCGCCTGCAAAGAGGCCTAAAGATAAAGGACAAAACTTGCAATTCACTCTTATTATTATTATTATTAATATTATTATTATTATTATTATTATTATCATCATCTGTATATATACACCATCATTCAGATTTCATCATCATCACCTCCTACCTCAAACACCATCAACCGATCATCACCACCATTAACCCACCTTCATTGCCACCATCCATCCTCTCTACGGCCACCACCCACCCCACCTCAGTCTTCACCGCCACCACCCACCCTACCTCGACCTTCACTGCCACCACCCAACCTCTCTCCGGCCACCACAAACCACTTTTTCTCTCCCCCTCTCTCTCAAGCCACAATCAGAACCCTAACCCTAGCCACAATTGAACAGATCTGTCTCCATGTGCAGATGAGAAATGAAGATGAAACAGAGGAGTGTTGGTGGATTGTACCCAAATAAAGAGTTATGGTACACTCTGTTTCTTGATACACATAAAAGATGGAATTATAAAAGTCCTAAGATAGATGAGAAAGACCTTAACTGGTTGATTGATTGGTGGATCGAAGACTTGAGGAAGAAAGTATTCCACTTTGGCGATTTTCTTGATAATTATTTATTTATTTATTTATAGCAATCATCTGTTTCCAAGATACAGTTTATTTTTCTACAACACTGCATATTCTTTCTTTTGTTTGTATGATTCCACTTTTTATCTTTTTGAGGTTGTTTCTCAAATCAATGGATGGATGGTTATATGAGAAGGCAGAACAGAAATAATATGAAAGGGATTTTTTTTTATATTTGATTTCAAAGTGGGAGAAAATTGGAGACCCAGATGACATTAGGTGGATTAATAAGTAGGGTTGCAAGGGATCGGGTGGGTTGTGGTGGCCGGTTGGTGGTTGCAGTGGGTTGTTGGTGGTGGGGAAGTTTTATGGTGTATAAATATACATATGCGAGTATTTACAAAAATTGTCCTTTATAGGTAAAAATACTAAACTATCCTCATGTGAGTTGCACATGATGAGATTTAATAAAAAAATCTAACTGGGTTAGGGTTAAAGGGCAAAACGTGCAACAAAATTCCCTATAAAGGGAAAAACTTGTCAAAATTCGTTAAAAATGACAACGCCTGCAAAATGGTGTTAAGATAAAGGACAAAACATGTAATTTTTCCTTTGTTTAATTTAAATATATTAATAAAATTACTAATCTACCCTCATGTGCAAGGCACATGCCATATTTAACTAAAAAATTTAACCAGGTTAGGGTCAAAGGACCTAAGGTGTAACGGGTTTTGCAAATAAAGGACTGTGACTGTAATTATTAAAGTTAAAGGTCATTTGCAACCCGTTACAAACATAAAGGACGAAAAGTGTAATTTACCCTT
>JARYGA010002107.1:0-28558 GCA_030545235.1 Helianthus tuberosus
ATATGCCCTAACATGTTTAGATATGTTGCATAATCAGTTTAAGTGACAAAATTTAAGTTACATATGCTTAAAATCAAATTATGCATGAAAATGGCATTTTGGTCATTTACCTCGAGCATATAAACTACCTATCATACAACTAATTAAACTAAGTGACCATAAGGTATAACCTCGGAAGGTTATTCCCTAGACAACTATGGTCACAAAATATGCTTGGTCGGATCCTAACGATCGACCAAATGAGTCGGGTTTGAAAGTCTAAGTGGTTGTCAAGACCGCTTATCTTACGATCCTAAACAAGCACTAGACCAAAAGTGACGAGTTAAACATTTTAAAACATGTTTAACTAAGTTAGAAAACAGGTTTGATATAAAAAAAAGTGTTTTGATACCTGAAAATAGCTTCGTCGCAAAATACGCATAAACACGTATTTTGACCGAAACTTTGACTCGTCACTTCGACTAATCGACGTGGTAATCAGTAGGTATAGTCACAAGGGACTATAACCATCGTGATTACGCTCACGTTGCAAAATTCAAACGAACTTTGTGTTGACCAATTCATGGTCAAAGCAGAAAGTCAAACACTGTTTGACTTTCATGCTTGAAAAGCATAAACAAGCAAGAAAGAAGCTTACAAAGGGTCCAAGCTAGGAAGAAACAAAGAAAACTTGAAGAATGGAGCCTTCAACCAAGAAGGGATAGCTCCAATCAGATCTAAGAGCAAAATTGAGATGAAATCAGCAATGAAGAATGAAAAACCCAAGCCTATTTATAGATTTCTTGGATGAATTAGATCATTACAAGTGTTAGGAGGATCAATCTTGGCCATACACTTGTGGAACATGGTTTATAATACAATGGGAATCCAAAAACCAGCCTAAGGTATTGAGAAATTTGCATAAAAGACCCTGAATTTCAAGCTGGTTGCTGAAACTGTTTTGCTGAAAAAGTGCATCTCAGGCGACACGCGGGAGGTGACAGTGATTCTGTCGCGACACTCCTGGCAGGTCAGGCTGAAAGTTTTCAGTTTTGGCAGTTTTGGTCCCTACATGCTAAAAACTTGGTTTTTGACACGTTTAAGCCCCGTTAACCCAGTTTCATGGCTCAATAAAGATGTCAAAGTATAGGGAACATGAAATATGCTTGAAAACATCTCGTATGTCGGTTCGTTTGGTCGTACGATCACGTTGTTCGGTTAATTACGACGAAACACGAACGGACGCGAAAAACGATCCAAATTACGCGACGAATGGTATTTTAGCATTCCAATCACTAAAATAAAATATTTTAATGGTTACAAAAATTTTTGGATGTCCAGATATGTTCATAACGTAAGATATGCGCGTAAATGCAAACTTATGCACTTTTTGACGCTTTTAGTCCCTATTGATCAAATAAGTTTATTTTCTCACACTGAACCCCTCAAAGCCTATATCTAAGCTATGTGAAGGATATTTAGGGTATGTTTAGCTTATGATCAAATTCCGGAATGTTCATTACTATACGAGTCGGCATAGTTTCGCAGTTTGTTGCAATTAGTCCCTGCGATCGAATAAACTTGTTTTCGACACACCAAACCCTCCAAAACTTATTTCTAAGTTATGTAAAGGTTATTTAAGGTATGTTAAGCCTATATCACTGTTCCAGAGTGTTTTTCGTGTTAAACTGATTACGTTTACGCATCAGTTCACGTATAACTTTCTAGAAAGCGATTTAAAGCTCGAAATTGAACAAGAATTGATATGTGCAAATGATACACGTATTATACAAATTCCATGAATGAAACACAATATTTCATTGGATTCGTATTTGTACGATGGTCGAAATGGCACAGATGTCACAGTCTCATCTACTTTAGGAAATTTTGTCCCAAAATTTATTCGAAGGAGTCTGTCTGTAACATTGTGTTAAACTATTGTTTTGCAGGGAATCTAGGGTGTTATATATTTACATGGCACAACTTTATCGTTCCCTAGTGGGTGCTTCCTTAGATAAAGTAGGAAGTGGGAACGAGAGATTTGGTTAATGATAAAGATCAAACTAACCAGCAGCTCAGTGAGTATCCCTTAAAAATATAACTATTAAGATAGAAAGATCTTATAAGGATTTTTATTTCATTTCTCCACTGGGTATTCTTCAGAAGTGAAAATGAATGGATGATTCGTTTTCTCCAATGGATTCTTCGTCAGATGTGGAAATGAAAGACGAATAGGTCATTCATTTCCAATGGATATTTCTTCAAAAGCTTAAATGAATGGATAATTCATTTTCTCCGATGGATACTTTTATTAGAAATGGAAATGAAGGAATGTATAAGCTGTTCATTTATCAATGGCTATTTCTTTAGAAGCAAAAATGAATGGATAATTCATTTTCCTCGGTGGATACTTCGTCCGAAGTATAACATGAAGGATTGTTGAAAAAGTTATTCATTTCCCCGATGGCTATTTCTTCAGAAGCGAAAATGAATGGATGATTCATTTTCCTCAGTGGTTACTTCGTCAGAAGTGGAAATGAAGGATTATTGCAAAGAATATTCATTTCCCCGATGGATTTTTTTTCAGAAGCGAAAATGAATGGATAATTCATTTTCCTCAGTGGATACTTCGTCAGAAGTGGAAATGAAGGAATCGACACAGGATTATTCATTCCCCAATGGATATTTCTTTAGAAGCGAAAATGAATGGATGATTCATTTTCCTCCGTGGATACTTCGTTAGAAGTGGAATGAATTTATTCATTTTCCTCAGTGGATATTTCTTCAAAAGCGAAAATGAACGGATAGTTTATGTTCCTCAGTGGATACTTTATCAGAAACGAAAATGACGAATTTAATGCAGGATTATTCATTCCCTCAATGGATATTTCTTTAGAAGCGAAAAGGAATGATCAATTCATTTTCCTCAGTGGATACTTCACCAGAAACGGAATAAATTTATTCATTTTCTTCAGTGGATATTTCTTCAGAAGCGAAAATGGACCGATAGTTCATTTTCCTTAGTTGATACTTCATCGGAAACGAAAATGAATTTTTCATTTTCCTCAGTGGATATTCCTCAGAAGCGAAAATGAATGGATGATTCATTTTCCGTAGTGGATACTTCATAAGAAATGAAAATGAACACGGTTCGTGAATAGATTATTCATTTTCGTCAGTGGATATCTCTTTCAGAAGCGAAAAATGAATAGCTAGTTCATTTTCCTCAGTGGGTACTTCATTAGAAACGGAAATGAATATAGGTAACTTTTATTTCTTGTTTAAGTTTATACATGACAAAACTTGCTATGGTTTCTGTGCACTGAATTCCTTAATTATGTATGCATCCATAATTACGTAATTCTTTGCACAGTCCGCACAGTTTATTTTATAATGTGTAGGGGATAGAATCGGTCGAACACATAAACACGTAAGCAAATAATAGTCACACAATTGTCCACTTGGTTATCAATTCTTTATCAGTTTGTTATTAACTTGTCATTAACTTGTCGTCAATTTGTACACGTGTATTCAAAGTACACCAAGAATCCAATCAATGGACTACAACCAGCACTTTAAACATCCTCAAGAATCTATCTATAAAGATAGGATGATCTTATAAGGATTCGATTTCGTTCACAATGAATCGCAACATTCGCATTAAAGCCCACAAAGAATCCAATTAAGGATTTTGATTTTGCGTTTTAAACATCCACAAGGATCTAACTATGAAGACAATCCTATAAGGATTTGGAATTCATAGCGGAAAATGTTTAGGAACCTTGTACTAGGTAGGTTATGACAACATACGAAGTATTGAGTTTATGAAGATCAAGGTGCTAGATATGCTAAGACAACATATGAAGCAAATGGATCCTTGAAATTATTGTGCTAAGCATGCTAAATCAGCATACGGAGTAGGGTGTTCTTGAAAATTGCGTACCACGTATGCTAAGACAACATACGGCTGTTTGTTTTTGAAAGCTATGTACGGAATCGGTTAAAAATATGTTTTTGAAAACCTTTTGTAATGTTTCTGAAATCATGTACTAAGTATATTAGGTAAACATTTTTTTTATAAAATGTTTTAAAACCATGTGAGATGATTTTGAAAATACGTATGAGGTTTTTTGAAAACATGCATGATCTTTTAAAATCATATGTTGTGTAAAATATCATGAATTCGAGAAGATATGATGTGTATATTGCGTAAGACCAATTAAGGACTCACAGAAGTACCATTGGGTATCTAAATAAGTATTTAAAGCGGAACTTTGGGTATTCGTCCAAAGTTGTAACTTGTACCTTGTACTTTGTTTTTTTAGAAGAAACGAGTACTTAGGATTTTCGTAGAGATCACGAGCGATCACAAAAAATGGAAGAACTACGAGAGTAGTTTGTTTTGCAAAGAACACGGTTCCTTGGTGTCGGTATCGAAGGGATAAGTCGTTCATACATGAAACCACACTTGTACATCGTAATGCAAATAAATGTTTATTTATAAACCAAAATATTTGTTTCATAGACTTGGATAACCAAAGAAAATAATACATAAAGTTCGATTGTTTCTAAACATCATCGTCTTCCAGTCAGTCGAATGCTCATCCACGTGCTAGATTTGCATTAGCAAGCTTTGGGCAATTGTTTCTGAAATGGCCCATCTCGCCACAGTTGTAGCAAGAACCTGGTGGAAAACGAGCTTGAAAAGGGTTGTTGTTAGCTTGGTTTTGTGCAGTTGCAGCTCGGCAAACCCTAGCTGTATGACCAGCAAGTCCACAATTTAGGCATTTGCGGCATTGCACATTAGCGTGATGATGAAGGTTACATTGGTTGCACAAAGGTGCACTTCCGTTGTATGGCTTCTTAGCAGGGGGTTGAGCAACTATGGCGAAGTTTTGAGAAGCCTTACGCTTCTTTGGCTTCTTGGAGGATTCAGTCTGCTTATCCTTTGGCTTCGTTTCATCGGTTGGTTTCTTGTCGCCTTTTCGGAAAAGTTTACTTCTTGGAGGATTCAGTCTGGTTGGTTAGGGACAGCTTGATCGTTTTGAGCAACCATGGCGAAGTTTTGAGAAGCCTTACGCTTCTTTGACTTCTTGGAGGATTTAGTCTGCTTATCCTTTGGCTTCGTTTCATCGGTTGGTTTCTTGTCGCCTTTTCGGAAAAGTTTACCCTTCCTGATCTGAGATTCAGTCAGGGTAGCGGATAGCTCAATGGCCTGTCTAAATGTGGACCTTGTTATTATGCCTGGCGTCGCCTACGCCAATCCTAAATGCCCTTTCACAAGCATCACTACCAGTGTTACTGTTTTCATTACAAGGATTTCAAGTACTATCGTTGTTCCTTTGGTCGTTGTCTACTTTACTTAACCACGGCCAATCCATGTTGTAGGCACCTTTATTTCCATACAGTAGGCTAGGGTTACGAATACCTAGTTGTCGTTGTGACTGCTGCTCCCAATGTCGTTGCTCGAAACGAAGCCCTATGATTCTTCAACATCAAGGTCCATCTTTTCACATTCTGAGCCACGTCCTAAAGTGCTACTCACTGTGCTGGCAGTTACGCATTCCACGTTATAGTCGATTGTCATTGCTTATGTCCCGATTAATTCGTAAGAGTTGACTCCCATGAGTCACTGACAAGGGTTAAGGATTCGATTGAAGCCAATTCGCTGGTGCTCGTTGCCGGTAATCAGGGTTGTCAAAGTACCGAGGTCGGTAAAGTACTACGCTCATCCTCCTGTCCATCGATGTTGCAAGTTGCTTGAGTAATACACAGTCTGTTACGAGGGTATTGCAGAAGTGATCACACTTCGGGATCTAAGATGTCAATACATGAGTTCTAGCAAACGAAGAGGAGTAAGAAAGGTATCGATCAATCATTCGACGCTGCGACATCCAACTCATGGACGTTCGTATATGCACCTAACATTCTACACGGTTCGCTAGGTGTTCAGGTAATACTCGATAGCATCAAGATTCTAAGGGATCTAGAGATGAATGAAAAGTGCACGTTCGAGTAGGGGACAATCACTGCTATGACCCCTATAGGTTTGTTATGTTTCACATCGATCAAATAACGGATCGGAATCCCCTTTTCCACTTGTTAAGGCTCACTAGGACTCGCATGCACCCCACATTATTATTATTATGTGTGCACCCACAATATTATTGCGATTTGCATGCTCATCTCAGCTCCTCTTAACTCATGTCAAATGGTTCCTCAAACTCGAGTAGCAAACAAAGAGCATCACGAAGCGTAAGTCATGAATGTTTAGGGAAATACCACCCTAACAGTCACATAACACATGCAAGTAATACATGAATTCATACTGTTGTGCTAAACATGCAATCACATGCAATATCATATGTAAGTGTTCACTAGTTATGCAGTACAATGAGTATACGAGAGACGAACCTTGCAATCTGGAGCTGAGTGTCATGGTCGTATTCACGTTTTCAGAACTGTTCGGTTATAGTCTGGTTTTATAAAAACGTTTTTCCCCTTTTTAAAACCAAGTTCACTATAACCAATGGCTCTGATACCAATATGTCACACCCCCAAAATACCACATGCGGAAACCCCCGCGAGGCGTGTGACGTACCAGGATCTAGCCACCAATCATATTGAACTCATAGGTATATTTAAATAAAACTTTCATTCATTAACGTTAGTCTTACAACGTTACAAATAATTCACAGTATACAGCGGAAGCATAATTCATTCGTTAAGTGTTTATAAACCACATGTAAAAATCATTAGTCTCGTGTTGCGTTTCCATGTATCTCGACCCATGACCACTCCAGCCTCCCAGATGACGGGTGGTCCGTAGGACAACCCTTAAGAGCCATAAAATGATTAAAATCCCATGCTATACATGGTTAATTGCTTGAACATGGTAATCACTAGATGCTTGATGTTGCAGGTATTAAAACGCTTAATAAATGGTTTTTGTGAAGTTTGGATGGGAGTTGCATGATGAATGAGATCAAATGGAGCATGGGGAATTTTACAAAGGAAATAAGGAAGAAAATTCACTCAGCACCGTAACCTACGGCACCCAGCCGTAGGTTATGGCTCCTCATATAAGTCCGGGTGCACTGCCGTAAAACAGGAGACGCAAGCCGTAAAGAACCAGTCAGAACCGTAACCTACCGATGCCACAACAGCAATTTCAACAACCATTCGCACCACAAGGGCGTATACCAAGACCAATGGGTCCTGTTCGTCCAAGGGGTCGGTTTGGTGTACCAAGAAGGCATCTTAGAGAACATGCAAGGGGTATTGAAGAACATTTTAGGCCGGTAATTACTCACAACCCTTCACCGGTAGTTATCCCTCACAACAATGAAGGAAGAACTTTTGAAGTAAGGACTAATTCCTTACAAAGTTTGCCAAAATATAAGGGGCTAGCAACAGAGGAGCCCTATTTCCATTTGGAGGCCTATGACTCAATTTGCAATACTCTTGGGAGTCAAGGTTTTTCGGCTGATGATGTCAAGTTAGTCTTGTTTCAATTTTCGTTGGAGGACAAGGCAAAGAAGTGGTTTTACACTTTGCCTTCAGCATCTATTTACACTTGGGCGGAAATGCAACAAATTTTCTTAGACGAGTTTTACACCGCTCAAAAGACCAACGATGCTAGGAAGGGGTTGAGGAGTTTTCAACAACAACAAGGTGAGATGTTCCATGAGGCCTTTGAGCGTTTCAACATGATGATTAAGAATTGTCCTCACCATGGGATTGAACTTTGGGAATTGATGAACGCTTTTCATGAGGGGTTGAGTGCCGAAGACGCTCGCGACTTAATGTCTATTACCGGTGGTACTTTTGGTACGAACTATGAGCAAGACGATTGGGAGTCTTTGGAGCAAATGGCAATTACATCAAAGAGGAAAGCTCAAGCATCAAGGAGAGCACGACCGGCCGTTACCCGAACACAAGTGCATGCGGTTGACGATGGTAATGTTCAAATCAAGCTTTCGTTATGGGAACCCTTCAAATCAAGCTAACCCGAATTTCCAAGGAAACCAAGAATTTCAAAGGCAATATCAAATGGGTCAAAGCTCTTTGGGTGGAAACGAAGTAATGGAGATGTTGAAGGCGATGCAAGTTGAAATGCAACGAATGAATCAACGTGACGAGGTTCGGATGCAAAAGGACGAGGCCCGTGATAAAGCGATTCAAACTTTGACCACCCAAATGGGTCAACTTGCAAGTGAAGTGGCGATATTGAAGAAAGCAAAAGGCCAGTTACCAAGTGACACGGTGATAAATCCCAAAAACATTAAAAGTGTTAATATCAATGTGGTAAGCACCGTTCCTAGTACTAAATTTAATGAAACATTGCTAACTTCTTCGTATCAAGTGAATGCAGGTTTGGAAAAAGATGCCGAAATCGAGAATGATAAAGAGTATGGAGCGCCAATCGTGCCTATCCGAGTGGGGAAATTAAAAATTCCTCGTGCATTGTTGGATTATTGGGCGAGCATGAGTGTGTTACCGGGTGAGCTATATGACATGTACGATTTCGGTCCGCTTCAAGATGCAAACACCATAGTGAGTTTGGCGGATGAAAGTTGGAGGCGTCCACGGGGAATAATTAAGAATGTTATGATTCGATTGGGAGAATTCGAATACCCGGTGGATTTTCTAGTTCTAGATTATGCTTCTACCAAAATGGCAGCACAACAAAGGGTAATTTTAGGTCGACCGTTTCTATACACAGCAAATACTCAAATCAATTGTAGAGACGGGATTATTACCATGACCGAAAAGAAACGTAAGTTGTTCTTTGATGTTCAAAATAGAGTGATTAGTTATGAGTCCATTGAGGGGAAGGGTGGTGAGTCTAGTGATTGTATAAAAAATGTGTTTCAAAGAATGAGAAGAAATCACCCACCGGATCGTGAAGAAAAGCATATGGATTCAAGAAAGAGCGTATTTGATTACCCACCAAGTCAAAACAAGATGGATGCATTTTGCTCAATGGCACAAGGAAGTGATGGAGATGGCAGGAACCGCCTCTTTGAGCCACCATAAACGGGGGTGGCATGGTCTGGCTGAAGACTCAAAACTTAGCGCTGCTCGGGAGGCAACCCGGGGTTTTATATTGATCTTGTTGTTTTTATCTTTCTATGTTTCAGGGCCATGGCGACATTCAAGTGTGGGGAAGATGTACGGATATTTGGGTGAAGGTGATGATAGGAAGTCGGATTATCTACAACATCTGTTGTGGCAAACTTCACCAGGTTAATGTACTCTTTCCTTAGTCTTGTTGTGTTCTTTAGCTTTGAAATATTGGTCGTTAGTTGTTTGCTTTTGTTTATGGTTGGGAGGTTTGGGGGTGTATTAGTTTGATGTTTTGTGTTGGGCTGTGCTAGTTGGTGGTGTTGATGTTTTAAGAATATAAGAAAAATATAAAAAAATATATAAAATGAAAAATACCAAAAAAAAAAAAAAAGAAATTTGTGGTTTGAGTGTATAAGCTTTTAGTTGGTGTTTAAGAGTTTAAGCGATCAAATCCTCTTAAAACCATACATTGGGGTCAATGTAACCCAAGTGTGGGGATGGGGGAAATTTTTTAGTTTTTGAAAATTTTTAAATCAAGCAAAACATTGTGAGAATTTGAACACCTTGGACTAACCCCAAATGATGCACCGGCAACCCTTAATACCTTTTTGTTCTTGGTGAGAGTTGAAGCCACACATGTAAATAAATAATACTTGTCTTTGATGAGAGTGGCAACGGGTGGAGGTGCATTAGAACTTGTGCCTTAATACGGTTTGATTCCTTAGTTGAATTTGAATGTAAAAAGGATAAGGGCAATTAGGTAGCCTCGTCTTGTTGAGTGCGAGTGTGGGATTTGGGGGGTTGGACCTCATTAATTATATATATGAGCATGGTTGCGAGAGGGGCGGGGGTTTGGACATTTAGTTGCCCAATTTTGTGCCTTAAAGCCTATCGTTTGTTACCCCTTAGCTAGTTACCTAAAACTTGACCCGACTTGACCCGGTCTTATAGTGTTAGTGGTTGTTTAGTATTATGTAATCTTGTTTGATGTTATGTTGAATGTTTATTAGTCTAAAAAAAACAGAAAAAAGGAAAAGAAAAAAAAACAATGAAAAAAAAATGATGTTTAGTTGTCTTGTACATAGTAGTTTAAGTTTGGTATTTGTTAGTTTGTTTCATTGTGTAATAAAAGACCGGGTTAAGTTTTCGCTACTCATATATATTCCATTTCCTACCCATGCGCCTAGCCTTGTTACAACCTTAAAAGCCCCTTTGATTTGCATTCATGTTTGGCACTTGTAGGAGGAGGACCGATTTAGGTACAAGCCTATAGTTGTGCAATCACCCGTTTGCCTTTGTGTGTCTAGCTTACAAATGCTAGTGCTTACTTGTTGACGAGATGAGAGATATAGCGAGGGGTGTATTGTTTGGGTGTTAAGAAGGGTTAGTAAAAGGACAACATGTTTTTGCTTGGTTTATGTTGATCGCGTATGTGTGAATGGTTTTGAATGGGTTGCTTGGGACAAGCAACGGGTAAGTGTGGGGATGTGACGGGTGGTCCGTAGGACAACCCTTAAGAGCCATAAAATGATTAAAATCCCATGCTATACACAGTTAATTGCTTGAACATGGTAATCACTAGATGCTTGATGTTGCAGGTATTAAAGCGCTTAATAAATGGTTTTTGTGAAGTTTGGATGGGAGTTGCATGATGAATGAGATCAAATGGAGCATGGGGAGTTTTACAAAGGAAATAAGGAAGAAAATTCACTCAGCACCGTAACCTACGGCACCCAGCCGTAGGTTACGGCTCCTCATATAAGTTCGGGTGCACTGCCGTAAAACAGGAGACGCAAGCCGTAAAGAACCAGTCAGAACCGTAACCTACGGCTCCCAGCCGTAGGTTACGGTGCCTTATGTTGACCCTGGATTTGCTGACCGCCGTAACCTACGGCTAGGAGCCGTAGGTTACGGCACCGATTGGGTTTCAAGTGTAACTTCCGCATTTATTTCCCTTTTGATGGAGTTTTAAGGTGGTTAATGATTGGTTTTCGGTTACTACTTGAGAAAAACGAGATTGGGAGTATATCTAGACACTTGGGAGTGAAGAACATCATCTTTTTCATTAATCTTTTCATCTAATCTTTGTTGCTTGTAATTGTGTTGAACAATATTATCTTTTATTTGCATTATGATGTCGCTTCAAGCCATGCGTGGCTAAACATTCTATGGTCATCTTAGGTTGAAGGTTTGTGGAAACTATTGTGCTTGTTTTTATATTTCTAGAATGATGAATTGAACTTATGTTTTGTTTATCATGGTGTGTTCTTGTTTGTTTGTAAATTGTTGATGCTTATAATTATTCTTCTTTGAAACCATACGTTCTTGGTGCCGTTGGCAATCGAGATATCATGGGTAGAATTATAATTGGGTAAGGGTCAATTGGTCATCGGGTAACAACCTCACGTTCTAGGAATCTGAGTACTTAGTTCCCTTTTATCACAACAAGTAATTACACATGAACTATGTCTATGTAGTTCTTTCTAGTAAATGATAGCACAATTGTTGAAGCAAACCGGAAACTTAGGATGGTCATTTGTCTCTAAATTATTTACAAACTTAATTCTCATTTTGCAAATTAATTAGTAATCTTAGTTTTAAAAGAAACCAATCCAATCAAACCAACTCTTGAATTTTATTTTCTCGCAATTAGTCTAATTTAGTTAATTTAGATAAACTTTGAAATATAACATTTTCCACAAACTCCCTATGTTCGATACCCACTTACCGCTATCTATTTAGTTGTATTTGGATTAAATTTGCGTGTACCTACGACAGCACATCACCAGACAGCAAGTTCCAAACAATATGCACCTAAAAGCCTGCAAGGCATGTAACAACGAATCAACAACAAAGTTGAGCGAGTTCACAGTTGGTTGTCCACTTTAAAGTTGTTCCAAAAACCATTAGTTCATTCGAAAACCAGTAGTTAATCAGTTCCTTGTTTTCCAAACCATAACCAGTGGGGGCTGCCCTGTGTTATCCACTAGACCCGCTACCATATCGACCACTGACTGAAGTAAGTTGGTGCCCTAACGTCAATGTCTATCATCATTGACTAGTGCCTAGATCCATTAGTTCACGCCCATCCTCTGCGGCACGGTGTGAGGCTTGTCAAACCTAAATAGCGCTATCTAACTAATGACCCGCTCGCCATTGGCCCGGCAATTAAGTCGATATAAATGTGAGGGACTTCATGATAGAGTTTTTGGTCTAGTATCAGCGTTGTCACCCTTCAATAAAGAGGATGTGGTACGTGTCCCCAAACCAGGAGATCACGCAGGTTCCGTGTTGTCACCCTTCAATAAAGAGGATGTAGTACGTGTTCCAAACCAGGAGATCACGCAGTTTCTGATTTAATTCTTTACCCATTCCCAACCACCGGGAATCCCATGCCTTATAGATAGTGTGAACTCACCTTAGATTAGCTCGGCAGATTAAGTTATGGAAAGAAATACGTGAGGTGGAACCAGTCAATCACGTCCTAACATGATTACCGTTTAAGGGTTAGTGGGTGTGCTCACGCGGAAACACCAATCCTACACGTATCTAGCACGTAGCACATTTTATCATACAATACCAATATCATTATGCATTTATCACGACATAGCTTAGCGACAACACAAGTGTCACAAAAGACTTAAAATACTCTTCAATAAATATTCAGCCATATAGTGCATTTTCGGCAGTTTTCGGATTGTTATCCGGAATAGTTCGTGTACAACAAAATTCCCAAAAAATTAAAGAATGTGTTAAACGATCCAAATATTATTGTGTCAAAATCTCAGGATCCAATTCATCACCAATTATTTTATAAAATTCATTTACCGGGCTGCAATCAGATTCGTCACTTTCTGACTGCAGTCCATGGAAAAATTCATTTAAAATTCATCGCAAGTCCGATTGACGAAATTCCAGTTGGAGAATTACAAAGACATCAGTGGACATCTACAGTACAAATTTCGTGACCTGACCCTATCCACATTTCAAGTTATGATGAAAAACATAACACACATTTTCTGCAGAAAAAACGCAGCTTTTGCTGCTGTACAAAACGGACCTTTAAAAATAGCAACCGACCTCAAAAAAATATGATTCCAGTGCCATTTGATTCGTTTTTCTAAAACATATAATTTAGACTTCAGAAAATTAATTTTTCAATTTATAACAGTCCGTTTACAGCCAACTGAAGTTGGCTGTTTTAGTTAATCAGCTTGCTGTTTATCGTTTAAACGCTACTAAAACGCACGCCTATGAGCACAACACTTTCTAATAACGACTAACATCAGGTAATAAGTCATCTACAACATACTTTTAGCAATTTAACATTCAAGCAATCAAACAGTTTACTTCTTTTAATCCATATACACTCCTAATTCTATCAGATCATGAATAACAACTACCAACATTACAATGTTTCAAGTCGGATTAATTTAGGCTATTCTTTCCATTGAATGCTCCTCATTGTTAAATCATATATTCATGAACATCAATCAGATTCAATTACTAGTGGATCACCTCATCGACTAACACCCACACTTTTAGATTAAATCAAACAATTAATTCAAGACATCTAACTCAATCATCATTATCATGTTACTACTAATCCGCAGCCTAATTCCGAAACCGTATCATCACCACTTACTTATTAGTTCGCATGAACACAGTTTTCATCAACAGTTCATCACACAAGGTCATAACAATCCAGAAAAACGCAACCGTGGTATGCACGATTAAACTAAGAAATCAATAATAATTATAAAGGTTACCGGGTTAAAAGTGGCGAGGATCGCCCGTGCTTGAACTGAAGGACCTGAAAGGCTTTCTTGGAGCCCTTGGTTATCGACAGAAGAGAGGAGAGGGAGACACAGCAAGTGATCACAGGTTATGGCTTTTAGCATAGGGTTTTGGAAAGTTATAAAGAAAGATCATGTATACGTACTTAATAAAGTTTAAGGGGTGTGGGGCGGTTTAGGTAATTAAGTGGATTGGGCCATGAATAACAAATAATGAAAGGGAGTGGGCTGATGTTGGGCGTTGGGTTACACGCAAGAGGCACAAGGGGAAAAGGGGTGCAGGTTATAAGTTTGTGAAAATATTCATGCACACTAAATACATGTTAGCACACTTTGAAAGGGGTGGTGGTTAGTCAACACATTGTTGTTTATAGGGTTTTTTTTCCTTTTTTTTACTAATATAAATGAACAATTAATATCCATGCTATGGTTCGGGCCTCATAAGTTTCGAGTAAAGCGCGTGGGTTGGATCGACAAGCGAGACATGTACTTTGGTTCTGTTGATGCAGATTTTGTGTCCGATGCTTGTCGAATAGATTAGTTATTATTTTACGCTGAATTTGTAATAGTTAGTGAAACGGTCAAACGAACGTGTATTGATCCGCTCGTTTGAAGTGGTCAAACGAGAGGGTTATTTGTTTGACCGTGTGTGTTTGCAAGACAAGGGGTGTGACTATAAATAGAAAACCCTTGCCATTTGCAACACTAGGAGAGTTTAGGAGGTTTGAGACCTCACCGGGAGAGATCACCACTTGGTCTCTCCCCGGATGTATACTTCTTTGGTATTAGTTCGGTTATCATGTAATCGGGCCGATTTGTAATGTTATACTACTGGATTAATACAAAGTTGTTTTGTTTATCATGTCTAATCTCTCCCGTCTTGAACCGATCTCACAAGAATCACGGTTTCGGTCACGAAACACGGTCCTACAATTGGTATCAGAGCCATGGTGCCCGATTTAGTAAATCTAACCGTTTACTAAGTCACATGTGCTCTTGATCTGTGATTTTTGTGCTTTTTTTTTCAAGATGTAAAAATGGTGAAAATCAAGAAAAACTCAGATCTGGACCCGAATATTCAGATCTGTGCTGAAACGAGTGTTGGGTTTTATGTTTTTCACCTATATAATCAAGTTATCATCATCAAAAATCAAAAATACAAAATTTTCGTCAAATCTGCAAAGTTGAACAGTGGCTGTGTTCTTATGTTCTTGAAGATTCGAAAGATGCTTGAAGATTCGAAAGATGACTACTTCGAAAGATGATCCTCGACAGATATCCTCGAAGGATATCTTTCGGATATTGAAAGATCCTCGAAAGATATACTCGAAGGATATCTTTCGGATATCATTCGACCTTATTCATCCTTCGTTGACTCCTTCATCTTTCGAGCATCAATCGTCGACTGAAACAGGGGCTGGTTATCGAAGGAGAAGAGGGCAGTGGATGGTTGTCTGGTTTGGATGTGGTTGTCGGCTGCAATTTCTGATGTTTATTAATCGAAGAGAAGAGGATTATGTTGCTGCTGCTGATGAATGTTGATTGTTGCTGGATATTCGATTGAACAAGAAGAGGTGGAATTTAGAAGATGATGATGTCCGATTGTTTTGAGTTTGATTTAGAAAGAATGGTTGTCGGCTGGATATCAATTTTGTTTTGTTTGAATGTGTTTGGAGAAGTATATCGCAGAGATTAGGGAAAAGGATGTTGGCGATGTCTACAAGGTAGTTGTTGGCTGAAAGAAAAGTCCAACTAGGTTATTGTTTGTTTGGGCTCACCTAAAAGTAAATTTTTTGTGGGCTGCTAATAAAGGCTGGACATTTCTTTTTAATGGGCAAATGATTTATTAACCAACAGTTTCAAAGTGTTCGTGAGCTACAAAGTGGATGGTGGGTTCCAGAACTTCATTAGTTAAATAAAATAGTTGGGCCTTTCAAAACGGTTGGATGTATGATGTTGGGTTCAGAATGTATCGAGACTTCAAGTTGGGCTTGGGACTCTTTATTAAAGATGGGCCTCATCAAATTTATTAGTTTGGCAGCAATTAAAAAAAAAAAAAAAAAAAATACTTTTGCTCACAATTTTGGTCAACATAATATTTGGTTTGGGCTGGTGTTAAATAGCTAATATTGGATGTTTTCTTATGAAATGGGTCTTGGATTTCTATGATGGGCTCACCTAAAGGTCAAGTTGTTATGGGTATTGGATTTTCATTAGTTTATTTGTTTGAGTAAACAAATTACTAGTGGGGGTCGGGTCGGGTGTTCGCGAAGTTGAGTTAAACGGTGCTTCTAAATTTCTACGTCGAAATTGAACGGGTTTGGGAGCGCGCGGGATGATGCGGCATGATGAAAACAAGAGATGATGAAAACTTGATTATTTGAAAAATGTGGGGTAGTCACGGTTACCGATGCAAATGTCAAAAATGGTGACGCGACTATTATGGGCCAAAAACGAGAACGGTATGTTCACTTCCGCACGTCGATTTTTTATGATTGTTATCGGTTATTCGAAAATGTTCGAAAGCATTTTGTTATTTGTCATATTCTCGCATTTGAAGACGAACGTATGAACCTTGAACGCCAACACCGGTCCTAACGAGTTCACAAAGTCTTTGGAGGGATACAAGTCGGATCCGATGGGGTACTAGGCGATATTGCTTTATCAACTAGAATATGCAACGAAGAAATCCTTTTTGTTTATTGTCATATTCTCGCATTTGGTAACGAATGAATGAACCTAGAATGTCAACACCGGTCCTAACGAGTTCACAAAGTCTTTGGAGGGATACAAGTCGGATCCTACGGGGTACTAGGGGACGTTCTTATTCAACTAGCATATGCAAAGAAGAAATTCGTTTTCGTGATTTTTCGAAAAACCAAGAACATTCAACGGAGATTGATGACAGTTCCACTTAGTGGAGGGAACTGGTGAACATTTGACGACAGTTTCTTTGAAGTGGAGAGAATCTGTTAAGGTTTAGAGATCTTACCAAAGAAATAGGGGGAATAAAAATTTCGTATGTTGAATTTCTTCGGTAAATTTCTAAACGCAATCACAGGTGGTAGAGTTTGTGATTTTCTGGTGATACTAACGGTTCGGCGTGGAATGTTTTGCACATACACATATTTGAGGATTTTAATTAATTCTCCAGCCAGCGTGAAGGGTTTTGCACGGAAAAATACAGGTTTCTAAAGTCTACAGTAGTTACAAAAGCGCTGTTCACTGAAGACCTGGGGAATCTTAATGAAAGCTGATAGTTCAAGGCTGAAGACCTGCAGGATTCGGTTTTGGGTTTGATGTTTCCTTGGGATTTTACAGGGATCTGGGGGTAACTCAATTCGTTGAGTTTGCAAACGATGTACTTGGTCAAGCTGACTTCCTGAGTACTGATGCTGAAGATCCGTAGTGCATTACGTGGTCAACTTCACAAAGGCGAGACAATGAGATCTGGATGTAGTTCAACTAAGCATGCTGGTTGAGCTTGCAAGGGATACACTTGGTCTAGCTGACTTTCCTGAGTGTTGATGCTGAAGATTAAAGTGCATTACTTGGTCGATTCCACAAAGACGGTTTACAGAAGACAGTTCACCAGAAATCTCTATCAATGTAGTATGCTTGAATGAAATGAAGTTCTTATGACAGATCAAGACTTGATGCAGTTCTTAAAGATTGGAACCCTTATCAAATGCCGGTTGGAGTATTGGAAGATCAGCGGAAGATCGGTCAATTAAGCCTTGTGAGGAAATTGCACAACACCCAACACGGATACGCGTACTTTAAGGGGGAAATATTATACAAGGAGCATCAAGATACTACTTACCTAGATCATCGGTCAAGGGGGAATTTGTTAACACAGAGAAGATGAATACTTGACTGAAGATCGATTGCAGTTGCATTTTCAGCATTCGACAGCAACGGACAAGGGGGAATTTGTTGATGCAGATTTTGTGTCCGATGCTTGTCGAATAGATTAGTTATTATTTTACGCTGAATTTGTAATAGTTAGTGAAACGGTCAAACGAACGTGTATTGATCCGCTCGTTTGAAGTGGTCAAACGAGAGGGTTATTTGTTTGACCGTGTGTGTTTGCAAGACAAGGGGTGTGACTATAAATAGAAAACCCTTGCCATTTGCAACACTAGGAGAGTTTAGGAGGTTTGAGACCTCACCGGGAGAGATCACCACTTGGTCTCTCCCCGGATGTATACTTCTTTGGTATTAGTTCGGTTATCATGTAATCGGGCCGATTTGTAATGTTATACTACCGGATTAATACAAAGTTGTTTTGTTTATCATGTCTAATCTCTCCCGTCTTGAACCGATCTCACAAGAATCACGGTTTCGGTCACGAAACACGGTCCTACAGGTTCACACGGTTCGGGTCGGTTCAAAAGAATAAGGATTCGGTTTCTAATTTATCGCTTGCATAAAATAAACTTATAATACAATTTAGTTAGGTATAATTAAATCGTCAATTAAAATAAGTACAAGACTCGATTTATAAATACAAAAACGAACGGTTCTAACCTCGAAATCACGGGTTGTCACATCATCCCCAAGTTGAAAGAAATTTCGTCCCGAAATTTGCAAACGGTCATTGAAAAAAAACTAGTGCGGTTGAGCGTTTTCGTGGGGTGTCACATTATCCCCCCGTTGGTTTGGAATTTCGTCCCGAAATTCCGTAGTAGCTTCAGTAGTGGACTCACTTTTCTTAAAAAACTGGGGGTATTTGCGTTTCATTTGGTCTTCTCGTTCCCAGGTGAACTCTGGGCCACGATGGGAGTTCCAACGAACTCGAACAATGGGTATCTTGGTACGTTTGAGGGTCTTGATTTCCTGGTTCGTCGATGAAGCGTAGCCGGTCGTCGATAGTGAGCTCCTTGAAGGGAACTATGAGGGTCTCATCTGACAAACACTTCTTCAGATTTGACACATGGAAAATGTTGTGAACACTACTAAGCTCTTCGGGCAGATTCAACTTGTATGCCACCTTGCCGATCTTCTCAGTGATTTCGAAAGGTCCAACATAACGCAGATTAAGCTTACCCCGTTTTCCAAAACGGATGACACCCTTCCAGGGTGAGACTTTAAGTAGCACTCGATCCCCAACCTGGAACTCAAGCAGTTTCCTGCGCTTATCGGCGTAGGTTTTCTGACGGTCACGAGCTGCCGCCATTCGTCGTCGGATTTGGGCAATCTTTTCCGTTGTGTCAAGAACAAGCTCTGGGCCAGTAATTTGGCTGTCGCCAACTTCTGCCCAACATAGAGGTGATCGGCATTTCCGTCCATACAAAGCCTCGAACGGAGCAGCCTTGATGCTGGTATGGCAACTGTTGTTGTACGAAAACTACACCAAAGGTAGGTGCCTTTCCCAGCTGTTACCAAAGTCGATTACACATGCTCGAAGCATGTCTTCAAGAGTCTGGATGGTGCGTTCAGTCTGTCCATCCGTCTGTGGATGATATGTTGTGCTCATGTCTAGACGCGAGCCAAAGGATTTGTGCATCGCTTGCCACAACTCAAATGCAAATCGTGGGTCGCGGTCAGAGATAATGGAGGTTGGCACCCCGTGCCTAGCAACCACTTCTTTCAGGTAGATGACTGCAAGTGTAGAGAACTTATCCATTTCCTTGATGGCTAGAGAGTGTGCTGGTTATGTGAGACAGTCAACGATCATCCAGGTGATACTGTGTCACACCCCCAAAATCCACACGCGGAGTATCACCGCTTGGAGGCGTGACGTGACCAGGATCGAGCCACCAATCATATTGAACAACGTATTTTAGTAAATAAAACCAATCACAATACAATTGGTGACCAAAAGGAAGTTAACCAAGTTCAATTTAAACAGCGGAAGCATAAGACGTTAAACCAAAACATAAGTTTGTAGTTCATATGTTTAAAGATCCCAAACATAAGTTCCATGAGTTCATAACGTTTATTTAGTAAGTACGGGACATATTAGTTCGTATTCCACAACAACCACCTCCATGTGCAAGCTCCATAGCATCTAACGACCTGCAAGGCATGTAACAACTAGTCAACAACAAAGTTGAGTGAGTTCACGTTTGGTTGTTTAGTTAATGAGTTCGTAGCAGAAATCGTAAGTTCGTTTCATACCCATGTATTACCCATTATCCTTGATTCCCAAACCTTTACGATATTTAGTGGGGGCTTCCCATTATGTATGTTACTAGACTAGGCGTATCCATAAGTGTCCTTCCCAATCCGAGGACGGTGTTAAGTATGAGTGTACGTAGGTTTTACGTACGTGCCCTTCTCAATCCGAGGACAGTAGTGAGTATGAGTGTACGTAGGTTTTACGTACGTGCCCTTCTCAATCCGAGGACAGTAGTGAGTATGTGTGTACGTAGGTTTTACGTACGTACCCTTCCCAATCCGAGGACAGTAGTAGGTGTGAGTGTACGTAGGTTTTACGTACGTGCCCTTCCCAATCCGAGGACAGTAGTAGGTAGTCTAGTAGTGTTGATAATATAAATAGTTATTCAATCCCATTCCCAACCACCGGGAATCCCATGCCTTAGTAAGGGTGTGAACTCACCTCGGTTTGCTCGGTTAGACTCTCAGATATAGCTAACAGTCAAGGTCGGTCAATCACGTCCTAGTATGATTTACCAGTTAGTTATTTAGTGGTTTTCAAATAGAGCACAAAGTTCCTACACGTATCTATCACACAACAGGCGTCACTTGGACGGTTTATGCCCATCTAGGTTTCCCATCCATTCCCCACTCATAAACAAACATACGATAATGCACATAACACATATAACATGTTAGATCATTTACAGATAGCACACTCGACATTTAGACACGCAATTTACAGCTTATGTCATTTCAGCATAAATATTCAAAACCGGGCTGTTTTCGGATATTTTAATAAAATAGTTAACTTATTCCAAAAATTCCCAAATTTTTACAGAATGTCTTAAACGTTCCAAATTTGATTGTGTAAAAATATCGGGGTCCGGTTCCTTACCAATATTTTATAAAAATTCATTTTCCGGGGCTGAACTCAGATTTATATTTTTCTGACCACAGTCCACGGGATAAATTATTTAAAATTCATCGAGTGTCCGATTTACGAAATTCTAGTGGGGTAATTACAAATGCATCGGTTTTCATTTACTGTACAAATTTCATGGTCCGATTCATCACAAAACTCAGGTTATGACTGAAAGTATAACACCCATTTATTGCTGTCAAAATTCAGCTTAAGCTGTTTTTACAAATCGACACTTTAAAAATAGTAAACGAAGTCCAAAAATTACGATTCCGGTGCCATTAGAACCGTATTTCATAATAACATATTTTAGATTCAAAATATCAGTTTTTCGTTGAGTTTATGACCTGTTTACAGCCAACTGAAGTTGGCTGTAAAACCGGGACATATTCTGTTTTCACTTTCTAACTTACTAACTTTTGTTCGATTGACTCCGTTAATCATGTTTAGTGACCACAACAACATCACATATTAAGATTAATCAGCAAAACATCAGATAATCAACCAATAATCATAATCACACAAGATCTACATGATTTACACTAATATTCATCCATTAACCACCTTGTTCATTACTTTAGTAGACTTTTAGTTGGTGATCTTATATGTTAGTGATTTTCAACCGACGAAACTCTTATTAACCACTTTAGAATAGATTAAGAAGATGTTTAGAGTCACTTACTACTAGCTCGAGGCTAGGGAAGAACTAAAGCGAAAACTAGGCGGATAAAAGCAACGTAGTGAGGTCCTTGCACTTCCGAAAACACCAACCCTTCTTGAATGATCTCTAGCACCGTTGTGTATGCTTGGAATGTTTGAAGGAGGTTGAATGATGGTTGGATGGTGGGCTATAGTTTCAGCCGTGAGGGGGTGCAGAGGGAAGGAGAGCGGTTGTTGTTAGATATGTGTTGGAAGGAATGAAGTGCATAACTCTCATATAAATTTATAACCCATGTTTCCTCATAGTCCATCATGTAATGTGTTTCCCACTACCCAACATAAGTCAAATAAAATAATCAAATGAAGGTGGGTGTGTAGTGATGATGGTTTCAGCCGAACTCAACAAGAGGAAAAGAAAAATGGCATTTGTTGTTGAGTGTTTTGAATTGAATTGATGGTGATCTCATGTATATTTTTTTATAATCCACCCAACTATGTTAACCTTAGGATAAAGTGTAGGCTAGATATGAAGCATAAATTAATAAAATAGTCAAACAATTGTAAGGGTGTGTCCCCTACATGGGACCAATCGGTTGTGAGGGATGGGTAATTAGTTGGTTTTGAACCATGTAGTTAGGTGCTAGTATGTTTAATTAGGGACTTTAAATTAGTCACTAGTGTGTTATAATTTATAACGGGTGTTAGGGTATTCGGGGACCCTAACTGGCTCAGAAACAGAAAAACAATGTCAATGTCAATATTTTTATATTCCGGGTAAGGTCCGGTTGTTCTGTTCGATATTGTTCCGTTAAAGTGCCTAATTAATTCGTAACGTGTCCTATGTATATATTTTTGTAACGTTTTTAATTTCTAACACTTAGGAAATCATAACGGACTATTTAATGACTTTTCTGTACATTACTAGTGTGTTAACAGGCGCATGTAAATATAACACAGATATCAGAAAGCAGTTACGTAATTCCACACAGTCGTCAAGCACTTTAATTATTATTAATAAATTATACGGAATACATGGAATTATGAGGGTTGTCACATTCTACCCCTGTTAAGAGAATTTCGTCCCGAAATTTAGCGCGTGGTTACTGAGGAAGCTAGTTAAGTTGCGTTGTTTTCCATATTTTCCTGGGGTGTCACATCATCCCCCCGTTGATTTGGAATTTCGTCCCGAAATTCTGCAGTAGCTTCAGCCTCAGTAGTGGTTGCGTTTTTCTTAAACAGTTGGGGATACTTGAGTTTCGTTTGATCTTCTCGTTCCCAGGTATACTCTGGGCCACGACGTGCATTCCAACGAACTCGGACTAGAGGTATCCTGGTACGCTTGAGGATCTTAACATCTCGGTCTGTAATCTCTACTGGTTCCTCGACGAATCGCAGCTGGTCGTCGATTGTGAGTTCCTTTAGAGGAACTATGAGAGTCTCATCTGACAGACACTTCTTCAGATTCGACACATGGAATACGTTGTGAACTCCGCTGAGTTCTTCAGGTAGGTTCAACCTGTAGGCGACTTTTCCAATTTTCTCGGTGACTTCGAATGGTTCGACATAACACGGATTGAGTTTTCCTCGTTTGCCAAAGCGGACTACACCTTTCCAAGGTGAGACTTTGAGTAGCACTCGATCCCCAACCTGGAGCTCGAGTGGTTTTCTTCCCTTATCAGCATAGCTTTTCTGACGGTCACGAGCTGCCGCCATTCGCTGTCATATCTGAGCAATTCTCTCGGTGGTATCTACCACAAATTCTGGGCCAGTGATTTGACTGTCACCAACTTCTGCCCAACAGAGAGGTGATCGGCATTTGTGTCCGTACAATGCGTCGAACGAAGCGGCCTGAATGCTGGTGTGGTAGCTGTTGTTATATGAGAACTCCACTAGCGGGAGGTGCTTTTCCCAGCCATTACCAAAATCGATTACACATGCCCTAAGCATGTCTTCAAGGGTTTGGATGGTGCGTTCAGATTGCCTATCCGTCTGTGGGTGATAAGCGGTGCTCATATCTAAACGTGAGCCAAAGGACTTGTGCATTGCTTGCCACAGTTCTGAAGTAAAACGCGCGTCACGATCAGATATAATAGAGGTTGGCACTCCGTGCCTTGATACCACTTCCTTTAGATAAATGTCTGCAAGAGTAGAAAACTTATCCATTTCCTTGATAGCCAGAAAATGTGCAGACTTGGTCAGTCGATCTACGATCACCCAAATGGTATCGTTTCCGTGTTGAGATCTAGGTAGGCCGGTAACGAAATCCATGGAAATTTGCTCCCATTTCCATTTCGGGATCTCCGGTTGTTGAAGTAGGCCTGATGGTTTCTGGTATTCGGTCTTGACTCTCGCACAAGTCAAACATTTGCTAACGTTGGTTGCTATGTGGGCTTTCATGCCAGGCCACCAATATGTAGTCTTGAGATCGTGGTACATCTTGTCCGAACCAGGGTGTACCGAATAACGAGACCTGTGCGCTCCGTCCATCACAAGCTCGCGTAAGTCTCTATAAAGCGGAACCCAGATGCGCCCTGTTACATAGTAAGCGTCGTCTTCCTTTTGTTCTAGCCGCTGCCTCGATCCTCGTAGGGACTCAGCCCTGATGTTTTCTACTTTCAATGCTTCAACCTGAGCATCGCGAATCTGAGCAGGAAGGTTAGACTGGATGGTAAGCTGTAAAGCACGTACACGCCTAGGTATGGTATCCTTTCGACTGAGGGCGTCGGCCACAACATTGGCTTTGCCCGGATGATACTTGATTGCGCATTCATAATCGTTCAAGAGCTCAACCCATCGGCGTTGACGCATGTTTAACTCCTTTTGCTTGAAGATATGCTCGAGACTCCTGTGATCGGTTTAAATGGTGCACTTGGTACCGTACAGGTAATGTCTCCATATCTTAAGCGCGAAAACAACTTCTCCCAGCTCCAGATCGTGAGTAGTGTAATTTCTTTCATGAACCTTGAGTTGGCGTGATGCGTAGGCAATGACCTTGTCACGTTGCATCAACACGCAACCAAGTCCTTGGATGGAAGCATCGTAGTAAACCACAAAATCGTCTGTGCCCTCAGGCAATGAGAGGATAGGCGCGCTACAAAGTCTATCCTTTAGGTGTTGAAATGCGGACTCCTGTGCATCACCCCAACGATAGATGACACCCTTCTGAGTCAGTGAAGTGAGAGGTTGTGCAATCTTGGAGAAATCTTTGATAAACCTTCTATAATATCCCGCCAAACCCAAAAATTGGCGGATTTCTGTTGGTGTGCGGGGTGCAGGCCAGTTCTTGATCGATTCAACCTTAGATGGATCCACATGAATTCCATCCTTGTTTGCCACATGGCCTAGAAAGTGGACTTCGCAAAGCCAGAAGTCACATTTCGAAAACTTGGCACACAACTGCTCTTTTCGAAGAAGTTCCAGCATAAGTCATAGATGCTGCTCGTGTTCCTCCTGAATCTTAGAATAGATCAGGATATCGTCGATGAACACAATAACGAACTTATCCAGGTAAGGCTTGCACACTCGGTTCATGAGATCCATGAAGACCGCTGGTGCATTCGTCAGCCCGAATTGCATAACCAGAAACTCGTAATGGCCGTAACGAGTTCTGAATGCTGTTTTGGAGACGTCCTCCTCTCGAACTCTCAGCTGATGGTATCCCGATCTCAAATCAATCTTAGAGTAATAGCTCGACCCTTGCAACTGGTCGAACAAGTCATCAATACGTGGAAGAGGATAACGATTCTTCACAGTCACCTTGTTAAGCTCGCGATAGTTAATACACATTCTGAAAGTACCATCTTTCTTCTTTACGAACAATACTGGAGCTCCCCAGGGCGAAGAGCTAGGACGTATGAAACCCTTTTCCAAGAGTTCTTGTAGTTGTGTGGACAGTTCTTCAAGTTCTGATGGAGCTAGACGATATGGTGCTCGAGCTACTGGTGCTGCTCCAGGAGCTAGTTCGATTTGAAATTCAACTTGACGATGAGGCGGAAGACCAGGTAATTCCTCAGGGAATACCTCAGGAAAATCGCGAACAATAGGAATGTCTTCAATTCTCTTCTCTTCCGTTGATGTGTCAGTAACGAGCGCCAGAATGGCAGTGTGGCCCTTTCGCAAACACTTCTGGGCCTTAAGGAAAGAGATGATGCCTTCGACAGCACCACTCTTGTCGCCATGAATCATGAGAGGTTCTTCACTAGAACGAGGAATGCGGACGATTTTCTCCTTGCAAACAATCTCCGCTTGATGATGAGATAGCCAATCCATCCCAATAATGACGTCAAAACTACCCAGTACGACGGGAATAAGATCGATAGAGAAGGTCTGACCAGCTAAGACGAGGTTACAACCCTTAACTATGTGCGTGGCCTCGAGACTTTTACCGTTTGCTAGTTCTATCGTGTGTTCGGTGTTTAGAAGTGTTGGAGTGCGCTTAAGCATTTGGCTAACTTTTAAGGACACATAACTAGTATCGGCACCCGAATCGAATAAAACAGTAACAAAGAAGTCGTCCAGAAGAAACTTACCCATCACAACGTTGGGATCGTTCCTTGCCTCACCTTGACCAATCACGAACACACGACCCCTGGCACCGTTACCATCATTGTTTCCTCCATTGTTGCCCCCATTATTGTTCCCGTTTCCTTGGTTGTGATTCTGATTCTGATTTAACTGCGGGCAGTGTCTCTTGAAGTGATCTTCAGCACCACACTGAAAGCATCCCTTGTTGCCCTGTTGCTGTTGCTGATTCTGCGGTGCTTGCTGTTGCTGCTGACGATTCTGATTCGTAGGCCGTGGGCTCCTGCAATCCTTGGCTTCATGACCCATCTTGAGACACCTCTGACAGCGTCCCTTGTTGTACTGACCACTGTCGTGTCTGTTGCATTTGTTGCACTTTGGGTGGTTTCCTCGATATCCACCCTGCCCTTGACTACCAGAAGAGTGCTGACCAGGGCTCCTATGGTCCTCAGTCCTTCGTTGCTGAGACTGAGACTGAACAGAGGTAGAGCTTTTGCCGGAATTTCTATCCCATTTTCGCTTGTGATCATTGGGGGTATCAGTAGTAGCAGTACCAATACGCTTGGGTAATCTGTTTTGTTCCACTGCCTGGTCGGTGAGACGGTGAGCCAACTTGATGATTTGTTGAATGGTACCCAGGTTAGCCGAAGTCACGTGACTCTGAATCTCGGGTACAAGGCCCTTGAGGTAAAGCTCAATACGTTTGATGGGAGGGTCCACCATAGTAGGGCACAGGATGGCCAGTTCATTTGACCTCTTAGTATACACCTCAATCTCAGACCCCGTCATCTTCAGATTGAAAAATTCCACCTCTAGTTTGTGGGTGTCATCACGACTGCAGTACTCTTCCTTGATCAGTTCCTTGAAGTCATTCCATGGGGTGGCATTAGCAGCAACCAACCCCAGCAGCTGAACCTGAGCGTTCCACCACGTGAGCGCTACCCCTTCAAGAGTACAAGTAGCATACTTCACCCTACGATCCTCAGGGCATTCACACATTTCGAAGACCCGACTCGAGATTCTCGAACCAGTGGAGGAGTCCGACGGCCCCTTCAGTGCCACTGAAGGTACTAGGATGTCAGTCCATAAAAGTCTTGAACGTGCATACAGGCGGCTGGGTAAGCTGGCCTCCTGCTTAAGCGGGTGCAAGTGCCGCAGTAACTTGTTCTTTGATCAAGGCCGCCAGCTGGACTTGTGTGAGGCTGATTCATCCACTCATGATATTCACCATACGGAGAACACAAGTGAGAAGTGTGTCGTATCATTACGTAAGTGTGGAATGACAGAAGAGAGTGATCACACAAAGTTTTCAAGCAGTAGATACTATGTTATCCAAGCATATCATAAGCAATGTTCTATATATTTAACAAGTAGGTAATATAAACATGAATCGTATCACCTATAGTGTCGAGTCTTGCACGTGGAGTGAAGCGTCGTTGTGGATCATTGAGCACTGTACAGGTTATAGTCTGGTTTTAATGAAAACTTTTCCCTTATTAAAACCAAGTTCTCTATAACCAATGGCTCTGATACCAATCTGTCACACCCCCAAAATCCACACGCGGAGTATCACCGCTTGGAGGCGTGACGTGACCAGGATCGAGCCACCAATCATATTGAACAACGTATTTTAGTAAATAAAACCAATCACAATACAATTGGTAACCAAAAGGAAGTTAACCAAGTTCAATTTAAACAGCGGAAGCATAAGACGTTAAACCAAAACATAAGTTTGTAGTTCATAAGTTTAAAGATCCCAAACATAAGTTCCATGAGTTCATAACGTTTATTTAGTAAGTACGGGACATATTAGTTCGTATTCCACAACGACCACCTCCATGTGCAAGCTCCATAGCATCTAACGACCTGCAAGGCATGTAACAACTAGTCACGTTTGGTTGTTTAGTTAATGAGTTCGTAGCAGAAATGTCACACCCCTATTTTCCACGTGTCACCGGTGGGTCCGGTGGGGAGTATCGTGACGTAGTTGATATCATCATAGTCAAACAACACAATATTTAAATGCACAGCGGAAGCAAAAGATAAATTATATTACAATCCGAATATAACGTAATATCAGAGTATTACAACGGAAAGCAAAGGATCCACAGGCGGATCTTAAAACATAAACATTGTTCAACAGACTTTAGACGCCTAGAACTTGCAAGATTCCTTATTAACGCCCTGAGCTTCCAGCCAATTACGTCCAGTACCTGTCACTTAACCCGTTTGGAAAATACGTCAGTTTTCACTGGTAAATACACGGCACAAACTCTTTATAACTTGGGACAATTATAGTTATAATCTTGTATACAGATTTACATGTTCGTTATACGTTCAGGGCCCGATGTAGAAACCGAGTCAGATTAATAGACACGCCACAAGTATAGGCCCACAAGAGAGTGAGATACCTTTTTTCCTTATGCAACTGTCAGGTGTATGCCTACTCCCCGTGTATAAGGCGTGGCCATTTTATAAGACAATGATGTCAAGGATATCCGGGACATGG
>JARYGA010002108.1:0-43300 GCA_030545235.1 Helianthus tuberosus
CTATTTGATCGAACAAACAATTTCTCACAATATGTCCTTATCACCTTTTGACTAGTTGACCGACAATATTTTGATATAACCAAAACTGTTGCCGACAGTTTTTATAAATGATCACATAAACTGCCAAAACTCATTTGAATAGAATTGATGTATTAAAAGACCGGTGATTAGACTTGTTCATGTGATTTGTAGGTTCGAGACAACCACTTCACTTAGTCAACATATTCCAACTTTAAATGCCGACAACTGTTGATGACTATTAATGTTTGCTGACACCCTAAGATTCACCACTCCAAGTAATGATAAACTCTTTCCTATGCAAAAATCGACAATTTCTTCACATGCATATGAACCGACAATTTGCTTTGACCACACTTTGTTTCTTTAATCAACACAATATTATCAGTTTTTTAAAACTTCACTGCACTTTGAATCAAAAGATTGAGCTGATGATGATCACATGCAATTTTTGAACAAAAACCAACTTACTCTTTCACATGCAAATCGACAACCCTCTTTTCGAGCGGAATTAGACTTAAACTCAAGAACAGAATTAGACTTAAACTCAGGAGCGGAATCACTTAAACTCAGGAGCGGAATTAGACTTGAACTCAGGAGCGGAATCAACCAATTTGGTAACTAAGAGCGGAATCAGCAGAATTTTTCGAGTGGAATCAAACTGAAATACTGCTGACGTCACTTTTCAACCAAACATTTTCGAGCGGAATCTCAAAAAATATCAGTTTTACTTCGAATTTGGACATGAAACTTTCAAGGCTTTGTTAATTCATGATTCCGAGCACACTGTGTGAATTTAAACCGATTCTGACCGTAAAAAGTTTTGATTTTCGAAAAAGAATGGTGTAGAAACAGAATTATCGGCTGAATTGTATAGAACTCTTCTTCACTAGCTCTGATACCACTTGTAGGATCGAATTCGGATCCGAACGAGTCGGTTAGAAGAGCTTTTCACCAAAACAAGAGGCGGAATCAAATGTTTCGGTGCAATTCAGCGAGTATTCACTTAAACTTGTTGATATTATTGATCTGCAAACGTTTACAAGCTTTGTCAACACTTCGGCAGCACTTCGTGGCTCACCGGAAGACAACACACACATCAATCTTCTAATTTCGCTCCTAATGACAACCTATTTATAGATTCCTTGATTTCGCTCCTAGCTATCTATCATCAACAGGAGCGGAATCACATGTTAATATTATGAGCGAAATCAAAACTTAAGACACTATGAGCGAAATCAACTTAATACAAACTTCACGTGCACATGCAAACTATTTTGTCATCTTGTGATATTTACATTCTCCTTCACGTGAATTGTAATGATGATGCAAGATGATGTCACTTGGATGACGTCATCATCAAGAATGATGACATCATTCTTGTCCCGAACCACAACGAACCCAAGACTCGATATAAGACGAAGACGACAGATGAATGCACCAACAATTATATTAAAATCTAAAACGCCAAACTTGAAAGACAGGACGTGTTACAGACTTAAGAGATAAAAGCTTATCAAAAACTATAATTACAAACAATAACTGAAATGACGAATAGTTTATTATAATAATGCACCGCCTAACCTACGCCGCCAAAAGAAACCCTATAAAATAATGACTCTCAACAACTTCCATTTAATCAAACGAAAAAAACAAACGCCAATACTACTAAATACCACTCACTATAAAATGCTAAAAAAATAAAAAAAAAACAAAGACAGCTAATATGCTTTCTTGGATATTCAGTATCGTTCTTCGTGAGGTTTCACTGAATAGATTGTTAGGTGAGGGGAGTAACTCAGTAATATTTTGCTGCATGAGATGGACAAATCTTCAAGAAAAAGATACTGATGACAATCGAATGTCATTTTGTGTTCTTTGTTCTTGAATAAGGCTTGGATGAGGAGACGAGATCAATGACACTGAAGAGTGGGATGATTATAAAGATGAAGATCAAGATCAAGATGAAAAAAAAGCGAAAAACCCACCCACACGTCATAGATCTATGTCCCTAAACATCCACAAAAAGCCACGTCAACAGACGAGCAGGCAAAATAATCAAACCGATGGGTTTGTTAAGTTTTACATAAAACGCCATATATTTGGTGACAGTTCTAGTACTATTAAAGAAGAGAGAGATGATGACATTGAAGATTGTGAAGAGAGATCCGATTAGGATTTTTAATTTATTTTCTTCGCTTCTATTTTTTTTCCCTGTGGTTGTAATATAATTTTACAATTGTAAAACGCCAAGATACCTCAAACGCCAAAATGTATATAAAAATAATAGAATAATGGGCCATCTTGTTTAAAAGGCCTTGAAAAACGCCATTCAGATAGATTTCCTGACCCCCTGGGGTTCCAATGGCATACGATTTGAAAAACGCCATAAACGCCATAAACACCATAAACGCCAAAATGTTAATACACTGAAACCATTAAACGCCACTAATTATTGAATTTGGTTAACGCCAAAAATCTTAAACCACAAAAATAAAACAATATTATGAAAACCGGAACTGGAAAAGCAGAAGATAAAATGACAAAAAAGCCTATACGCCCTAATTATATCGCGCGTCACGTGTTGGGCCAGGATGCGTTCTCACTGTTCTCACACTTTTGAGCGTTTTCTCCTGATCCCGTTCCTATATATATTGGATGAAGTTCATGAGTGAACAACATCCTTGTTTATGAACCGTGTGAACCAATCTCAACCATCCATTTTAATTCTTGATCAAAAGGTTAAGATTGTAATTTTACAATTATTATTTTTTTAAATTCGTTTCTATTCTTAAGATCAGTTACATGTGCTATTATTTAGGAATATTATGAGATCTCTGTTGAATATATTCAACTTCTATCATATCTTCAACTAATAATTTTCAATTTCATTCGTACAACACCGGAAAATTACCACTGATCATCGTTCTTTTTTTTTTGTATCAACATCACGATTTTATCATGGAGGATGCTCATAGTAGTGATTCTAATAGTCAAGACGCAAGACAACAATCAGATTTGAATCCACGTTTTTTCACAACCATGAATCATCCAGGTTTAATATTTTTAATTGTTTTGTTTGATTTGTTAACGAATCGTCCATGTTCTTTTTTATCATTTAACGTGATACTTGAAAAGATCGTATACATATACTTATGCAAATTATATCAATCTTTCTTAGTAAACTATAAATAATAAACTCTAGATTTTAACTTATTTATCATTGATGATGATTGCATTGATAAGGCCTATCGTAGAAAATATATATATTCCATTTCTTTGTTGCTGAAACGCATAGTATATGATCAGGCATGTCTATTAGATTTCTGTATTTTTACAGGCTGTCCACTTCTTTACCTTTTATGCACCTCTGTGGGGTGCAATTCTTTTCAATGGAATCACCTACTATCAAGTTATATGTATGCTAAACAATGTAACTCGTGTAAGTTCACACTACTCTACCGACGTTTATTCTAGCTTCTTGTTTATGTGAGAGACAATAAGACGGTTCAATAAATTTCAGATGGCTGTGGGCATGTCAGATCGTGGGTCCCAGTCAGATACATGAGCAGGCATGAAGGTATCGATGCTATGCTTCATCACTTTCATAAGATGTGATTAGTGGATCGATTCAGGTTATTGATGTTGGCTCATTGTTGTGTTACTTTATATAGGCTTTGAACCGGTGGGGTTACTATCCGCTCATTCTTATAGGATCATGGAGTTTCGGGACAGTCAACCACATTCATGATAAGTAACGTTAAATGGGTGTAGTGATTTAACTTGTGTATTTTATTAGTGTAAGAGCGGCTTTATTTGGTCTGAAAACACTTGTGCATGCTGCAAATTTAAAAGTTGTAGTATTGTAAATATCTTCAGTAAGCAGTGCTCAAGTGTACACATATAGTATACATTTGTGTTTTTGTAGTCTATACTACATTATGTTGTTATACGGTGTAAATGTACTTAGACTGTACGGTCATTTAATTTTATGGATAATGTGCAGGAAAATGGTATTCCTTACAGAGCCTGGCATAGGTGTAATGTAGTTCCATATGAAAGCATTGGCGAAAAGGCGTGTTTGACACGTATAAGGAAAAAGTGGGCCGTGAAGTTAGTCTGCTCATATGCTAACATTCTACGCGATTACGTAATGGCTGAATTTCTGGTTTTTTGATTTGCATTATAAAGATGTTTGTCTTTTTATTAATTAATTTTGTTGTATTACGATGATCTTGATTATACGTTAAGTAATAAATGATGCTGGATAGTTTCTATAATTATTTTATTATGTATGGCCAACATGTTTTTTTATTTGATACTTTATGTATATTGATTACATTTATAAATATAGTCATCCTTTGATTATATTCAAGATTCTATCATATCTCCATCCAATATTTACAATGTTGGTTATATGACTGGGTAGAACATCACAACCATGGGTTTACGTCTCCAAAAAATATTGATTTATCGCTAAAGAAGAGGAAACTTGATGCAGAAATTCTTTCAGTAGAGATTAATGATGCAGTTGGCGTTAATACACATGTGTATATTTATAAATACATTTGTGTATATACACATATACAGTTAGTCCACAAAAATTAATCCAAAACTAGAATAAAACTAAACCAAACATCCAATTTCCATCATAAAAACAAAAACCAACCTAACCACGTAACCACATATGGTTAAAATCAAATAACATAGTCATAAACATATTGTTCTCTACATGGAGCGTTTTAAGTATTAACTGACGGGTGGTCCGTTGGACAACTTTTGTTGGTGCACTACATCTGTCGACTTCGTCTTGTATCGAGTCTTAGACTAGCTAGAATAGATCAGGGCACGTAAATCGAGAGAATGAGAGAGTTAGCAAGATTTCGCTTGAATGAATGTGTATGTAAAGGATTTCGCTTGAAGCAGCTCAAGCGAAATCAACATGTTAAGATTTCGCTTGAGTCATGCTGAAGCGAAATCTCAATCCCTATATATAGGAGATCAAGGTCAAGCGAAATCATAAGTTGTTTTTGTGAGATTTCCATACCGAGGTGCTGCCGGTGTGAGAACTGATTGTAATTGCTTTCATATCAATACAAATCAGTGTTAAAGTGAAGATTCAGCTGTTTATAGGTCAAATACTTGTTTTCCGCACCTGTATTTGATGGAATTCCTCTGAACCGACTCATTTAGGTCGCGAACCCGATCCTTACAATTGGTATCAGAGCCAGTTGAGGAATTCTGAAGGATTTCAGCTGAAATTGACATCGTTCTTTTACTTCTACACCTTCTTTTATCAGTTCAGAAATTTTTCATGGTCAAAATCGATTCAATTTCTCACGGATTGTTTAAAAGTACAAGATAACAAATCCTTGAAAGTTTCACAGCCAAATTCAACCTAAAAGTGATCAAAATCGACCTTCGAATGGATTTCGCTTGAAGAACATAGCTTCATTGGACGATTTCGCTTGAAACTTCAAGCGACACTTATCACTTCACTTCAAACAGGATTTATTTTCGCTTCAAGGTTTTCGCTTCAAGATTCTCTCTTCAGGAAGTTTCGCTTGAAGTGTTTCGCTTCAAGGATTTCGCTTCAGAAAGTGTTAAATTGAAAGTTTCGCTTGAATCATTTCGCTTCAAGGATTTCGCTTCAATCAGCTTAATCATTTCGCTTCAAGGATTTCGCTTCAATCAGCTTGATCATTTCGCTTCAAAGATTGTTCACTTGACCAGTTTGCTTGAAAGTGATTAAAACATGGATAACGAGTTTCACAATGCGTTTGCAACACCGTCTACTTCGTCTTCCATTGCTCAGAACATGAATTCAGAAAACGAAACGGGGACGACTCAGAAACCCCCGAAGCTAATGGGAATTGAAGAATACTACGGATGGAAAGATAGATTCGAAAACTGGGTGCAAGCAAATCATCTAAGATCATGGGAATGTATTCTGACAAAGTATGCTCTACCACGAACTGAAATGCAGACTGAAAAACAGCTTTCAGATCTTAGTAAGGAAGAACGAGAAATATACCGAGCTGAAAAGATGATGATCAGTTTGCTTCAACAGGCCATCAAAGAAGACATCTTCATACTACTTCAACACGACAAAACATCACAATCAATATGGGATGCTTTAAAAATCAAGGTTGAAGGCAGTACAAGTATGATTAAAAGCAAGAAGGCATTGATTAAAAAAGAGTTTGATTTGTTCACAAGTTTGCCCGGAGAAGATACGAAGAAACTTATTGAACGATACTGTCACTTAGTACGAACAATGTCGATGATGAACATCACAAAAGAAAATGAGGAATGGGTGGATAAACTTGCTGATGCGTTACCTCAGAAAGAGTGGGGAACTTATTTGATGATACTGAAGAATACTGGAGTTTATGATAGGTTGTCAATCTCTCAGTTTATTGAAAAGATTGAAAGTCAGGATTTGGAACAGCAGAAGATTGCAAGGATGAATAATCCAAGTGGTCAACAAGATGTAAAGATGTATTACAAGGGTGGTGTTCCAACTTCAGAAATTGAGAGAAGTCAAAAAATTCAGACTGCATATAGTGTTGGAGATACTACTGAAAAGTTTGATCAAAGCTCAAACAAAAACAGCAGTGGATTCTCATCGTATCCAAGTGTCAATCCAAAGACTTCATCAGAAAGTTTTCAGTCTCAAAGCACAAAGATGGGAAATGGTTGTGTGATTCAATGCAACATAGCTCTAAATCTTCCAGAAGGTCAAAGTTTTTCTGAAGACATTGCGAAAGATCATATGGCATTACTTGGTTTCGTGCTTATCTCATATGAAGGTTTAGTGGCTGGTCGAATTGGAAATCCTATGCTTACTAAAGAAGATTACGACCAAATAGATGCTGAAGAGATGGAACTAATGGATATCAAATGGTGTCTTGCAAGTGTTCTTAGACGTGCTGAGAAGTTCAAAACAATTACTGGGAGAAATGACTTTCTTGATGCTTGTGTTTCTACTTTAGGTTTTGATAAATCTAAAGTTACTTGTTTCAGGTGCAGGGAAAAAGGTCATTTTAAGCGGGAATGCAAAAACAGAGAAGTTAGTGGTGCTCAGAATCCATTTGGAAAAGATGACTACTACCGGAAAGCCATTTATCAGCAAGTTGGTCAGACACAAGAATTACAGACGGCTCATGGTAGAAAGATTGAAGATTCAAAGAAAGGATGTTTGGTAGATTTCAACTGGAACAACTACATTTCTTCTAACAGCACAGCATGTATAGTGGACCAAAATGATGAACAACTACCTGAAGGATTCAGCTGGGATATGTTTGTTGATGAAATGGGGGATTTCAAAGCTTTCATTGCAAAGATTGTTAGAGAACCAAATTTGTTTGTTACTTGGATGAGATCAATTGATGAAACAGTGAAAGATCAATCGATTACATCTGAAGAAAGTTCAGAAAGTGCTGATTCTGAATCATTAAGTACAGATGAGAGTGTGCAAAATGAGGATACTTCAGAAAAAGAAGTTGTTTTTTATCAAACACCATCTGATTCTGGTATTTCAGATGCTGAGTCTGAAAAATCTGTAGAGTTTGATCAAACACCGATTGAGAGTAGCAGTGATGATGAGGAAGAGAAACATATTAATATTGCTAAAAAACATCTTTCTCCTGAAAGTTTTCATTTTTATTTTGCAGATCGCATGGAGAAACTGAAGGAGAAACAAGCTGCAAAAGAACAACAACAAGATGAGAAAGTTGAAAATGTTGTTCAAACTGAAGAAGTTAAAAGTGTGAATGAAGAAAAGGTGATTGAAACTGAGAAAGTAACTGGAGTAGAAAAGGTAATTGAAGTGGTAAAAACAATTGAGGTTGAGAAGATTGTTGAAGTTGAAAAGCCTTGTAAGAAATGTTTGGAAATTTGCAAAAGTTGTGAAGAAAAAGATGTGACTCTGTTTGATAGAGAAAGACTGATAGAAAAGCTACTATCTGACATCAGCTATGTGAAAGAATCGTATAGCGTGTTAAACAGAACTGTGACAGGTCTTCAAACAACGAATTCTGAAAGAGAAAAAGCTTTAACGATGACGAATTCTACGTTGATGGCAAAGCAAAAGGCAATTAATCATTACATCGAAGAAAATGCTAATCTAAAGCAAGAGTTGGAGAAAGAAAAGATTGAGAATGAAAGGATCAGAAGGTTATTACTGAGTTATTCTTGTTCTGATTATGTTATTGATCGAGTTTATCCTACTGTTGCAGGTTTTGAAGCATTTCAGGATGAAAAGACAAAGAATGAGACTGGTAAGAAATCGACTGTTAAATACAACAAGTGTCCGCCTCCTATCTGGGAAGGTTATTCTCCTAGAAAACCAAATGAGGAGCAAGTCGAAAAAGCAGTCAATATAAAGTTAAAATCCGAGACAACTGACGTTTTACCAGATAACATCGATATCACGTTTACCTCGTCTGATACTGATCATGAGTCTGAGTTAATCAAAAAGGTGGTCGATCAGGTGTTGGATACTGAGGAGGTGTCTGAGTCAAAATTTGAGTCTGGGTGTTCAAGTTCGTCAGTCAACAGTTCAAAGTCATCGGAAAAACGGTCTTACAGTAAAGAATTTTTGCTATCAAAGGCAAATTTGGATGATGAAACATTTGAAGTTGCATATACTTTAAATGATTCGGACAAATTATACTCTGACAAAGAGTTTCCGATTAGAAGTGTTCGTTTTGACATGATTAAAAAGGTTTTCAAAATGACGGAAATTAATTTTTCTGAAATTAAGGATCTAAAATCTATTGAAAAACCTAAAAAATACACTTCTAGAGTTCAACAAAGGTTAAACAAGAAAAAAGGAAAAAAAGAATTACAATTCTGATTCTAGTTTTCAAAAGAAAACAAATCAAAATTGTAGTTACAAAAAGAAAGGTCTTGGTTTTACTCTATCTGAAAATCGTAAAAATGAAAAATATGTTAGAGATTTTAAATCAAAAATGACATATGTTGCAGGAAAAAGCTATGAAGAGGAGTCAAATAGCTTATTTTGGAGAAAATCAAATCAAGAGTTTCTTGCTGAAAGGAAAAGAACAGAAATTGGAGTTTTTCAATCAAAAGACACAAGAACTTGTTTTCAATGTCAAGTTGTTGGACACATTGCTCACAATTGTCCAAACAAAGTAAACAAAAAACAGGGAGTATCCGAAAAACATAAAGAAAAAGTGGTTGAAAAGAATGATTCACCAACTACAAACTTCAAAAATTTTGAAAATTCAAAGAATGAATTTGGTGAAAATTCTAAAAGATTGTACAAAAAGAGTGCAAAAGACAACCAAAAATGGATTGTTAAAAAATCAGATGAAAAATCTGACGATGAATCTGATTTCACAAAATCAGAGGAGTCACAAGATGAGATCAAAGATTTGATGAATGATGTTGACATTAAATCACTGAGTGTGGAAGAGATTAAACAAATGGTTGGTAAAGTAGAAATCTCAGATTTTGATATTGAAAAAACATTTAATGAAAATGTTAAGAAAATTTTCAAGAAAATGCTTGATGGGAAAGTAAAGGGGGTTAAAGATTTTTATGCAACTAAAAAGGCAACTTACAACCCTACTGCACAAGAATTGGAAGCCACCAAGTCTAAGAAGACTTGGGTGGAAGTTTGTTTTCCATGATGGTCTAAGGACTATGCCGGAGATCCCAAGTTTATATCGTGGATCAGGAATCGGCATCTTTCTAATATTCGAAGTTTTTGGTTGAAAGTTTTTGATAGTGTTTGGATGTTTACAGGTTGTATGACTACGCCGGAGCTTCCAGGTTGGTAAGTGCGAAGCAGGAATCGGCATTCTGATTGGTAAAATGGTGATGTAGACGTAACATTCCTACAAGTGATATTGTGTTCTACATGTGGTAATTTTTACAATTGATATAGATGGTGCATACTTGCAAGTGGTAAATCAAGGACATTAATTTGTACTTGATCTGCTACAAGTGGTTAAGAATAGACAATGTGATGAACCACACCCCGAATCTACAAATGATTATATCATAAAAACTTATTTTCCGGAAAAATCATTTTGATTAAAACAAACTTAAGTGTTTTGAAATCTAAATGAGAAAATAGTTTTGTGATAGAGGGAGTTCTGATTGTTTATGCCAAGTGAATGGCGATTTGATGCGATTCGATATCAGTTGTCAAGATTATTGTACAGTTTGTCATGTTTTCTGTATAGTTTGTTTTCAAATTTCCTAAAATGTGTTTGCATTTTAGGGGGAGTAAAATTTTTAGAAAATCCAAAAACATTTGAAAATTAAAAAAAAAACAAAAACATGATAAAATTCAAAAATGAGTTTTTGTTGCATATAGAGGAAATGATAGTACATCAGTGGACTATCACAACATGCTAAAGAAATGTAAAGTAAAAATGTGATAAACAATCTTACTGCGGATATGTCAGTAGGTTTTTGCACATTTAGTAGATTGTGACGAGATATAAATCTAAATTTCAAACTTGCTTGTTTTGTGGGTTAACACAAACTTGGATATATAGGTAATCCCTGAAATCTTGTTTGAAAGGTCCCTTATTCTGAGATACTAGGTCTTTATGCTCAGTGATATCTGGGGTATTATCCCGGGACTTCTGATTTTGCGGAAGCAATGGCCTAGTCCCCGGAGAATACTTTACATTTGCTTGAAATATAGCTCTCCCTCAGCTAAAAAATGATGAAACATTGAAAAATGCTAATCATGGCTGTTGAAACAAAAGATCCTCTAAAGGGGACACACCGAAAGTCGAAGCCGTCATCTCTCTGCGTATACGGGAGTATCGACCTGAGCTCTCACGGCCCTCGTACTATAATTTATTCCCCTGACAGATATCATCTGTGGTATATTCACCTGTAAGACTGAATATTGGGATCTGGATACAGGAGTATATTCAAGTAGTGGGACACACGGATAAGTTTAAGTTGCTTAAAACATTAACAACGTATCTCGGATCAGTTGAACTTGGTGTGAAAATTTAAGTGGACAAACATACTGACAATCTAGGTAAATTGTTTAGAACTTAATATGAAATGAAGCTTAACGGTGTTAGTGATCTGTCTCAGAAACTGATATGATCCTCTTGCACAAACTCACAAAAATATTGTTTGTAAATATTTCTTTATTGTATTCCTTTACAATCAAAAATTACAAAAAGATTTTAGTGTGTTTTAGCATAAAATTTTGAAAAATACAAAAAGATTTTCGACAACTGATAATTGGAAAGCTGATTGTCAAAATTTCAAGTGCTAAACATGATGACTTGGTTGTGAGGGGGAGTGAATCTTAAAATGTCAAAAGGTTTGTTAAAATCCTTACAATTGGTATTTTAAAACCTACTTTTGGTTCATCATTGATTTGTGATATGAGAGAGAATTATCTGATTATATCAGATTGTTGGTGCATTTAAATTGTTAAATTTAGAAAATTTATTTCTGGGTTAAGATTGTTACAGGTGAGCCAGATTAATTCATTCAAAGCTTATGAAAGTCAGAATCTGATTATGAATCTAAAAGTTTGCTAGCTGCTGATGCTGATGAACTTAAGGAATCAAGAGATCTGATCAAGAGAATTAGATGAGATCCAGGCAATGATCTTGTAAACAACATTTGAGTCAGGCATCGATCCTAAAGCAGATGTTGCTGAAGAACAAATGAATACCAGCAAATCGTGAGGGGGAGTCTGATAGAGCCATGTGATTCTGGAGAAGAAGATAGAGAGAGAAAAGCCCGGAGACTGATCAAGAATGAAGATGTGAAGATACAGCATTGATGTGACTCGATAGTCGACTCGTCAACATCTGAGGGGGAGTCTGTTGGTGCACTACATCTGTCGACTTCGTCTTGTATCGAGTCTTAGACTAGCTAGAATAGATAAGGGCACGTAAATCGAGAGAATGAGAGAGTTAGCAAGATTTCTCTTGAATGAATGTGTATGTAAAGGATTTCGCTTGAAGCAGCTCAAGCGAAATCAACATGTTAAGATTTCGCTTGAGTCATCCTGAAGCGAAATCTCAATCCCTATATATAGGAGATCAAGGTCAAGCGAAATCATAAGTTGTTTTTGTGAGATTTCCATACCGAGGTGCTGCCGGTGTGAGAACTGATTGTAATTGCTTTCATATCAATACAAATCAGTGTTAAAGTGAAGATTCAGCTGTTTATAGGTCAAATACTTGTTTTCCGCACCTGTATTTAATGGAATTCCTCTGAACCGACTCATTTAGGTCGCGAACCCGATCCTTACAACTTTTAAATGGTTTAAAAAGATTAAAATTCCATGCTTTACTTGGTTATTTGCTTGAACTTAGTAACTACGAGTGTTCGTGTGTTTTACAGGTAAATCGCTTAATTCGGTTAAATTGGAACGCGTAGGTTACGGTTTGAAGAAAGACAGTGCACATTTGTATGTTGGGGGCTGACTTCTAAAAAGGCACGCATTCACATCTTGGCAGCCATCCCATCATCAATATTCTATACATATATTGAAGGCATATGTGCACACGTGACCTTGGAAGAGTTGGGAGGAATAGTATAGAAAATCATTATTAATTTGTGGACTTTCTTAAGAAAATAAAACAAAAATGCTAGTGAGGGATTTCAAGAATTAAATATCATCATCATATCTTTTGATGGTACAAGGTTTTGAGGTTTGAGAACACAAGAAAAGGAGTCTGGTGAACGAGATGGGGGAAGTTCTCGGAAGATTGGAGACTTTAACGAGTGCCATGATCGGTTAACCCTCCAGTGAACACTCCGGGTGATGATTCTTGTATTTCACTTTTAATTTAGTTATGTTTGTTTGAGAATGAGATTGTAATTAGGTGTTAACCGAATTGCATTTACATATATACAATTTGTGTGACAGACAAATCCTGGTGATAACCAGAGACGTATTTATGTTGAATCTAATTGTGCCTTTGCTGATTGAATAATTATTTATGCTTGCGGTTAATATCTCTCTGATCAATTGGTATTATGCTAGGATCTTGTATAAGTAATTGGTTTATGTGACAGATTTACCATTTAATCAGTGGCATCCAAATAAACAATAATTAGATTATTAGGTGTTTACAGAATCTGAATCCCGGAGTGGTCACGTTCCTATCATTGTTTCTCATTTTCACAATACTTATTCATAAAAATTACAAAAATATATAAACTAGCAAATTTCATAAAGTAAGTTTAGATTAATTAAACGGTATTACAATGACCACATGCTCCTCTGGATTCGATACCTGACTTACCCTGTCTATAGGTAATTTTAGGTTTTTGCATAGACCCGACGACAGTCTATCAAAATGGCGTCGTTGCCGGGGAGCTAGTGCGCTTAGTGTTATATCGTTTATTTGATTTTAAAAAAAAAAGAGAGAGAAAATTTAAAATTTACAAAACCACAAAAATATATATATATTTTTTTATTTTATTTATTTTCAATACTACTTTTAGTGTTTTCTATGTTTCAGGGCTATGGCAACATTCGAGTGTGGGGAAGATGTGCGGATATTTGTGTGAAGGTGGTGATAGGAAATTGGATCACTTACAATATATGTTGTGTCAAATTTCACCAGGTCAATGTACTCTTTCCTTAGTCTTGATATGCTCATTAGCTTTGAAATATTGGTAGTTAGTTTGTTTGCTTTTGTTTAAAAAAAAATACAAAAAGAAACTTGGGGTTTGAGAGTATAAGCAAGTGTTGATGTTCTTGGTTAAAGCGATTTTTTCCTCAAAACCATACATTGGGACAATGTATCCCAAGTGTGGGGATGAGGGGAAAATTTTGAGGTTTTGAAAAAAAAAAATTTAAATCAAGCAAAACGATGTGAGAATTTGAACACTTTGAATTAACCTCAAATGATGCACCGGCAACCCTTAATACCCTTTGTTCTTGGTGAGAGTTGAAGCCACACATGTCAATAAATAATACTTGTTTTGATGAGAGTGGCGACGGGTGGGGGTGCATTAGAACTTGTGCCTTGATACGGTTTGAGTCCTTAGTTGATGTGAATGTAAAAAGGATAAGGGCAATTAGGTAGCCTCGTCTTGGTGAGTGCGAGTGTGGGATTTGGGGGGTTGGACCTCATAAATTATATATATGAGCATGGTTGCGAGAGGGGCGGGGGTTTGGACATTTAGTTGCCCATTTTGTGCCTTAAGCCTATCATTTGTTACCCCTTAGCTAGTTACCTAAAAATTCACCCGACTTGACCCGGTCTTATAGTGTTAGTAGTTTTAGTAGTGTGTAAATTTGTTCGATGTTATATTGAAGGTTTGCTTTGATATCTTTGAAAGCTTTGATGAAAAAAAAAAGAGAAAGAAAAGAAAAAGAAAAAAAAAGCAATGAAAAAATAAAATAAAAAAGAAGGATGTGTGAGTTATCTTGTATATAGTAGTTATGTGTTATTTATTTCATTGTGTAATAAAAAGACCGGGTAAAGTCCTTCGCTACTACATATATATTCCATTTCCTACCCGTTCACCTAGCCACGTTACAACCTTAACGCCCCTTTGATTTGCATTCATGTTTGGCGCTTGTTAGGAGGAGGACCGATTTAGGTACAAGCTTATAGTTGTGCAACTACCCGTTTGCCTTTTGTGTGTCTAGCTCATATTGCTAGTGCTTACTTGTAACCGAGAGGAGAGACATAGTGAGGGGTGCGTTAGTTGGGTGTTAAGGGTTAGTAAAAGGATTGCATGTTTTTGCTTGGTTTACATTGATCACTTGTTGAGAAATTGATTTGATGAGTTGCTTGGGACAAGCAACGGGTAAGTGTGGGGATGTGACGGGTGGTCCGTTGGACAACTTTTAAATGGTTTAAAAAGATTAAAATTCCATGCTTTACTTGGTTATTTGCTTGAACTTAGTAACTACGAGTGTTCGTGTGTTTTACAGGTAAATCGCTTAATTCGGTTAAATTGGAACGCGTAGGTTACGGTTTGAAGAAAGACAGTGCACATTTGTATGTTGGGGGCTGACTTCTAAAAAGGCACGCATTCACATCTTGGCAGCCATCCCATCATCGATATTCTATACATATATTGAAGGCATATGTGCACACGTGACCTTGGAAGAGTTGGGAGGAATAGTATAGAAAATCATTATTAATTTGTGGACTTTCTTAAGAAAATAAAACAAAAATGCTAGTGAGGGATTTCAAGAATTAAATATCATCATCATATCTTTTGATGGTACAAGGTTTTGAGGTTTGAGAACACAAGAAAAGGAGTCTGGTGAACGAGATGGGGGAAGTTCTCGGAAGATTGGAGACTTTAACGAGTGCCATGATCGGTTAACCCTCCAGTGAACACTCCGGGTGATGATTCTTGTATTTCACTTTTAATTTAGTTATGTTTGTTTGAGAATGAGATTGTAATTAGGTGTTAACCGAATTGCATTTACATATATACAATTTGTGTGACAGACAAATCCTGGTGATAACCAGAGACGTATTTATGCTGAATCTAATTGTGCCTTTGCTGATTGAATAATTATTTATGCTTGCGGTTAATATCTCTCTGATCAATTGGTATTATGCTAGGATCTTGTATAAGTAATTGGTTTATGTGACAGATTTACCATTTAATCAGTGGCATCCAAATAAACAATAATTAGATTATTAGGTGTTTACAGAATCTGAATCCCGGAGTGGTCACGTTCCTATCATTGTTTCTCATTTTCACAATACTTATTCATAAAAATTACAAAAATATATAAACTAGCAAATTTCATAAAGTAAGTTTAGATTAATTAAACGGTATTACACTGACCACATGCTCCTCTGGATTCGATACCTGACTTACCCTGTCTATAGGTAATTTTAGGTTTTTGCATAGACCCGACGACAGTCTATCATTAACCCTATTCGCCATGTTGTATGCAACTGCTTCAGCCATTACTTGATCGCGGAGCTTGTTAGCATGGGAGCACTCACATCTTCACAGCATACTTTAGCCATTACTTGATCCCAGAGCGTGTTAGCATCGGAGCACATCAATTTTGCTCCATTAACAAATGTAACATTATGCTCTGTTTTTTCATTAGCCATTTTAACACCTGAATCAATTATGTACTGTTAATACACAAATGTACAAAACCTTAACTTTATAATAATCTTAAACCTAGTTAATACATAAGTGTAAGTCCAAAAACTACACAATCGGATATCAAAATCGCAATCAAGAGAGCAGATTACTGATGAAAGTGATAAGAACAAGAACGAAATGGATTGAATAAACAAAGTGCACACGGTTTCTAAGAACCGTCTGGTACACAGAATTCGAAAATGACAAGAAGAACAATAAAACAGAACAACCAACCTAATAATGAACTAGGTTCACCCTATTTATAGTTACATAGGGTGACCTAGTTACAAACAGGGCCAAGCCCACATGCACAATATTAACTAAATAAGCCCAAATCATTAATTTAGCCCACATGGCTTATCCCAATATTATCTAACCCACTACAAGGCTAAGCCCAATAGCCTATATTTATGTTTGATAAAGATAAGCGTAAACCTACACAATTATAGGGCCTTACAATATCCCCCTAGGTTTATGCTGTCTTTATCAAACTGTAGTCTTCGTTATGTGGGAAGATACTTTATCTTTTCATCTTCAAACTTGGGCTCTTGGTTCTTCTTAATCATGATCCCCTTTGCTTGAAAATCTTGTTGAAAAGAATGCAAGAGGAGGATTCTAAGCAACTCCTTTCTTTTTCAATGTCTTATCTTTCAAGCAGGTTCACATGTACTTCTTCAAATGCACTATCACTGTCAGATAATGACTTGTATCTGGTTCTTCTGACTCAGGCACATCTTGTTGTTGTGATGCTTCATGCTTTATCAGCAGCCAACAACATCTTAATCTTCAATAACCTCTGTTTCTTGATTTGAATCAAATTCTGCACATGCTCATAAATTCATAAGCAAACATTTATGTGCAACAGAGGAAAGTACCACATGAACACTCGGTACATCTAAGTATACTCGGATTTCACAATTCAATTTTTTTCAACATATTACGATCAATCAAATCTTCAAGAACGGTTAAAATTTTTAATAAAACAAATAAACACTTTATTTTTGGATTTTTTTTGTTTTTTAAATTTGAAACACAAATAAGCAAAGAAACTAATATACAATTACAGTTGCAGTGGGATCAAATCGCAGTATTTCAGGCTAGACTACACTTATCAACACTAATTTACTTTGGGTGATCCGAGCGATTGTAAGTATGTTTATCCACTTAAACTTATCTCCTTAGGTGTAACACCCCGAAAACGGGTTTGGTAATTAAACCCCGTTAATACTAAAGAGCAGGTAAAATACCGTTAGTGGTAAAAATTAACCCGGTAAATATTAGGATTTAAATAAATAAACCAAATATTAATTGGAAATAGGATAAATACTTTGAGAAAACAAAGTACACAAAAAATGCCCGAGTTATCAGGACTTAAAATATAACGGGTTATAGCTTCCCGAACCCATTAAATTAACTAGGAGTAATTAACCTAGTTAATGAGGTGTAAATAAGTAAATAAAATATGGAGTTCTGGTCCCTAATAATTAAAATTAAACTTGAGGGACCAAAACCGTTAAAAGAGGAAACAAGTTCTATTTAATAAAAAAGAAAAAAAACACACCACACACACACAAGGTGTGTGTGTGGATCGATCATCAGGGGCGACCAAAGAGGGTGAAACCCTAAACTCTCACAAATCTCTCAAATTGAAGGTCCAAATCAAGTCTAAAACAAAATCCGAGTACGAATTAGTGATCTCCACTGAAAAAGGAGTCACGAGGTATGTAAATTTCATGAGAAATCTCTAGTTGAATTTCTGAGCAAACCTAGAGAATTCGAATTAGATGATTGCATGCTTGTTATATGATGAAATAGGAACATTGTAGTGTCTAGGAGTAAACCCTAGACGAGTATATGATGAAATTAGGCCTAATTCTTGTGAATTCATGATCACCATTGAAGGTGATAAGTGGGTTTTTGTATGAACATGTTAAACACTAGAAATTGATAGTTGTTCTAGTGTAATTTGAATTTTCGTAAGTAAATTATGATGTTGTAGATGTGAAAAATTGATATGAACATGCTAATTAATGTTAAAATTTGGTTAAAACAATAACCATGAACTTGATAAAAGAAGAATACAAATTATGCACATTAGGTGTTTGTTAAAATGCCTAAATGAGAACTAAAGTGTTGAAATTTAGAGTGAAAACACACATTTGAATAATATGGCAAATTATGCGAAATACGAAATGATAAGAGTTCTAAATATCATGTCGATTTAGACTTAATGTTGTAAATCATGTGATTGAAAGTAGTTAACCTTGATAAGCTAAATTAACTAATCATGAAGTCGAATAGTAGCTTCGACATAGAAAATAAGTGAGGTGGAATAGTCGTGATTGTTAATGACTAATTTAACCACCTTGTAAATAATTGACAATAGTTTGACGCTTAACGAGCTAGGTGGAGGCTTGGGAAAGAAGCGGTCAAATGAACCAAGTACGAGAAGAGAAGCGTAAACCGGATGAGAGGTAAGTGAAACTTACACATTTGTAGAATACATGCTTGTTCTAAAGTTACTTATATGATAAAGATAATATTCAAGGTATGGTTCCCAACTGTTGGTGTATAATGTCTATAGCCTACGTCTTAAGTCTAGGTCATGTTTGTATAGGGTTTACATGGGTTTAAAGTGTAATTTTATGTATTTTGTTGTAATTTCGCTTGAAATGACACATGGTCATTTCAAACGAAATTAGAGATGTTAATTTCGCTTGAAATGACATGTGTCATTTCAAACGAAATCAGCAGCCTATAAATAGGCAAGTCTAGCTTCTCATGTCACACAGAATTAGTTGTGGTGTAACGAAGTGCTGCCCGATTTTCAAGTCAAATATTAATGAGAAACTTGTTTAAAGTATCATACTCTGTTTCTACTCATTTCTACACTGATTCTAAGCTGTTTGTTTGTTTCCGCCTCTCAAATAGTTGTGTATTGTCTCTGATTGACTCATTTGGTCGTCAAAACAATCCTACAAGTGGTATCAGAGCTCAGGATGAGTCAATACACTTGAATCAGTGCCCTTTTCTACTAAATTTTGGACTTCTGGACAAATTCATGGACAAAATGGACTGATCTTTTGATATTGTGTGTAAAATACTGTTTTAACAAACCCTTGAAAGAATCAGATCAAAAATCAGATTAAAAGTCACAAAAATGGGCCAAACAGTTAATTCCGTTTGAACGAGCCTTTGATTTCGTTTGAAAAGTTGAGGCAATTTCACACGGAATTACTGATTCCGTTTGAAGAACACCTAATTTCGTTTGAAAAGTTCAGACAATTTCACACGGAATTACTGATTCTGTTTGAAAACATCTGATTTCGTTTTAAAAAATAATTCAGTTTGAAAATGACACTTGATTTCGCTTGAAAGTGCTATTCATTTTAAGAAGTAATTTCGTTTGAAACCTAATTTCGTTTGAAAAGGTCGGATTTCGTGTGAAAGTCCATTTCGTTCGTGGTATTTCGTTTGAAGTTCATTTCGTGTAGAAAGTGTTCTCACTTGAAAGTAACCAGATTTCAAAACTTAAAATGTTTCTTGTAAACTGTTTTCGTAAAATGGATAATCAAGAGTTTTACAACTTCTTTGCCGGTGGTGGAATGACGGCAGCACAAACACCAGCCAGTATCGTGCAAAATGTGAACATGGAAAATGAACTCGGCACAATGTAGAAACCGCCAAAGTTGATGAACATCGACGAGTATGCTGGGTGGTCGGAAAGGTTTAAGACTTGGGTGCAAGCCAACCATTTTGAATGCTGGATGAAAATCGAGTCTAAATATGTTCCTCCAAAGAATGGTTCGGGTTTAGAGAAATCTATCGGAAGTTTGACTCCACAAGAACAAGATGATTTCAAAGCAGAAAAGAAAATGATGAGCATTCTACAACAAGCCATCAAAGAGGATATCTTAGTTCTGCTACAACATCAGGGTAATTCACAGTCCGTTTGGAATTCTTTGAAAGTAAAGTTTCTTGGAAGCGTGTCTATGATAAAAAGGAAGTCTGCTTTGATGAAGAAAGAGTTTGATATCTTTACGGGTATAAAGGGTGAAACAACAAAGCAGTTGATTGAAAGATATTGCCATCTAGTTGTTGAGATGAAGAGGTTGGGCATAACCAAAACGGATGAGGAATGGGTCGATAAATTGGCCGATGCATTGCCATACGATGAATGGGGAACTTATCTGTTGGTGTTGAAGAATAATTTGGAGTATATGTCACACACCCAAAATCCACACGCGGAGTATCACCGCTTGGAGGCGTGACTGACCAGGATCAAGCCACCAATCATATTGAACAAGCATGTAAGTAACCATAATTCAACAAAACAATATGAAAGGTGTTCAAAAACCAAAGCATAGTTAAATGTTTAGCGGAGGCATAATTTGTAAAACCCATATCAAGTATTAAATGTGAAATAAGTAATGTTTAAAGCATGGCACACACTGCCATGTCCCACAACGACCGTTCCTCCCTGTGCAAGCTCCATGAGTACCTAATGACCTGCAAGGCATGTAGCAACGAATCAACAACAAAGTTGAGCGAGTTCACAGTTGGTTGTTTGGTTATAGTATTCAGTTCATAAATCGTATGTTCGTTTTGTAAACCATGTATCGTATTTATCCTTATCACGGCCAATCCAGGCATATGTGCGATGATTAGTGGGGGCTTCCCATGTGTTACAAGACCACGCGTATCGACTGCTACGAAAATGTAAGAGGTGCCCTAAGTCAATGTCTATCAGCATTGACCCTTTGCCCATAGTCTATTAGTACACGCCCGTCCGACTGGCACGGTGTGAGGTTTGTTAAACCTAATAGCGCTATTAACTAATGACCCGCTCGCCCTAGGCCTCGGCGATTAAGTCGATAATTGAGGGACTTCCTTTGATAGAGGTGATGGTCTTATGATCGTGTACGTAGGCTTTACGTACGTGCCCTTCAATCTGAGGACAGTAGTAAGTATAACTGTACGTAGGTTTTACGTACGTGCCCTTCAACCGAGGACAGTAATAATTTTTTTAATAGTAATAGTTGTACGAGTAGTTATTCAATCCCATTCCCAACCCCTGGGAATCCCATGCCTTGGCTAGTGTGAACTCACCTTGGTTTGCTCGGTATGCTAAAGTATATGCTCACAGTTAATCAATCAGGTCCTACAGGACACGTATACTCAATCAGTTCAGGTTCGTAATGTTTCACGTACAATCAGTATTACAGAGTGTTTGGCATTTAACATCAAATAACACATAACCAATTTGCCAATCATACCAGGTTCAATGTTACAAGCAAGTTCCTAAACTAATTGTCATGCTTAACAGAGTTAGTATGTTTGACTGAGTTAACACAGTTTACACTTAACAGGGTTAACCACTTACTGACATAACAGAGTTAACAGTTCAATCGTTTAACTGGGGTTTTGATGATTAACAGAGTTTGCATACTTAACAAGGTTACAAACTAACAGAGTTATAATTAACAGAGTTATTGTTTAACAGTTAACTGAATTAACAGGACCGAAACCCTCTTTGGGCCGAAATCCCTTAGGCCGAAAACACCAAGGTGTTTTCGTTGGAGGTAGGGTTTTCGTTGGGTCCAACAATCATCAACAACAGTTACATTCCACAACACAACCCTAATCATCGCTAACAATCTCAACGGTTTCAATCAAACAAATCGCTTATTCATACCAAAACATGCCATCCAATTGAACTTCCAATCACTGTACAACCATAACTATCATTAAATCCGATCATCACAACACTTATTACCTAGTATGCACACTAAATCATAAATACCATCTATTTTCACAAGCCCAATTAACACAATTAATCCTTATAGATCATTTACAAATTCAGCGGCCCAATAGAAGTTTGTTTAGTATATATGTTGTCGGCCATTTACAAAAACTGAATTGACACAATAGATTTCAGTGGTTTCAAAGGCCCTATCATGTTAATCGGTTCTCTGACAATTCACGTGGCCCATGTGTATAAGAATTAAGATTGACGGTTCCTTCAATAATTTGCATGTTATTTATAAGTTGCACACACACACACATGAAAGATCTCATGTTACTGACAATTACACATGCAAATATAAACCAAATGGGTGTCATCATGAAGTAATCATCATTCACATGGCTGCACTATCTAGACATAAAAACAATCAAGACATTACTAACCGAACACAAAGGGAACTGATGAACTTCTCGAGATGGGTGGAGGGAGTGGGGCCTGTCGTCGCCAATAGGAGGAGGGGTAGGGTTTCTTGTTTGAGTTTATCATTCGGTAACAATAGGCATAACATGATATATGTTTTAAATAATGGTTTAGTGGCCGAACTGGGCCTGAGCCCATATAAATTGGGCTGTCGCAACACTTGGACAAAGCAGCCATTATTATGTGCAAAAGTGGCAGTTTGGGTTTAATATACATGGGCCGAAATTATTGTGAGAGGGGTGCGACCTTAAGCCCAAGTGTGTGGCTAGGGGTTTGAGGTGCGGCCCATTAACGTTACACACACTTAACATCTACCAATATCGGTTCCTAAACATTCGCATTAATCAATTATAACCATACATCATATCATTCATATGTCGCACACCATATATAACATATCAATCACAATACGATTTAACATATTACGAACGTGTACAGTTGCGAAACAAACAAGTCGTGTAAACAAACAACTAAACAATTAATCGTGCAATTAATGCGAAGATAGAATCTTGGAAACTCGAGTTGTCACAGTATATGGGATTCAACCTTAGCACATTTATTGAAAAGATTGAGTCACACGAGCTTGAGTTGACAAAGATTAGAAAGATGAAGTCTTCAAGTGTTCAACAAGATGTCTCATTGTATTACAAAGGAAGTACTCCAGCAACATCAAATCTAAGTCCAAAAGTGCAAACAACCTTTAGTGCAGACTCAACATCCGGAGTATTATCATCTGTCACATCAAGCAACAATAACTCACCATTTGCAAGTTTTGAGCCAAATCCAAAGGTTCAAAACTCACCTGATCAATCCTACACTCAAAGTTCGTTAGGATCAAATAGTCAGAGTCAAGGTCCAGGAATTCTATGCAACATAGCGGTGAACATAAAGAATGCTCAAGACTTTACTGAATCATCAGCAAAGCAGCACATAGCATTTCTTGCTTCGGTGCTTGAATCATATGAAAGATTGGTTGCAGGAAGAATTGGGAACCCCGATATGACAAAGGAAGACTATGATTAGATCGATCCAGAGGAGCTGGAGTTGATCGACATCAAATGGGGAATGGCAAGCTTGGTGAGAAGAGCTCAGCGTTTTATGGAGATTACTGGTCGGAACAGTCTTTCAGGACCTGATCAAAAGCTTGGGTTTGATAAATCGAAAGTCACATGTTTCAAATGCAAAGAGAAGGGACACTTCAAACGTGAATGTCCTAATTGGGAAGTCAATAGTCATCAAAACCCGTTCTCAAATGATTATTACAGATAAGCGATCTACCATAAGACAAGTCAACAACCATTCACACAAAGACCTCAGATCGAGAATAAGCCGGAAAAGGCTCTCTTAATCAATCAAGATGATGAGAAGGTTGCTGAAGGTTTTAGTTGGGATAAGTATTGTCACACCCCTAATTTCCACGTGTCACCGGTGGGCCCGGTGGGGAGTATAGTGACGTAGTTGGTATCATCATAGACAAACAACACAATATAATAATGCACAGCGGAAGCAAAAGATAGATTCATTTCAACTTTAAATAAAATGTAATAATAAATATCACGAGTAGTTGAAACGGATCCACAGGCGGATCGAAATAAAATAGGATAATTGTTCAACAGTTTATTTGTCGTCCAAGCTGCGTGACTTATTGTGGACGCTCTAGAAGCCTGCCAGCCTATTACGTGTAGTACCTGCACCTAATCTTTTTGGGAAAAATACGTCAGTTTACACTGGTAAATACAATTCAACTGACTCATTTTAAAAAGGTTGAAAATTGATTTAAATGCACAAGGCACAAAACATTTTAATTAACTTGGGCCAATTATTTAATATTATAATCATGTGAACGAATTACATGTTACTTGCGTTCAGTAGCCCGGATCTTGTCCGGGTTAAAGATCAATAGACACACCACATAAATGAGTTATACACTGACGGGTGTACGCCTACACCCCGTGCTCTGGTCGTGGCCATCTCGTAAGATGATGCCAAGGATATCCGGGACATGGTCATTAACCCCCCAAAGGCTTAAAGTAAGCAAGACTGTTTAAACGAGCCGAACAAACTATTCAAACTAAACACCCAAGGATGTAGGATTTGACGCTCGATCAAGCGGTATATTATATACCGTAACCCAAGCCCGTATAGGGAAAATAAGTCAAAGAGTATTTACCTGAATAAGTATCAATCACAATCAAGAAAAATGCAAGTATCTTTTACTGGTGCTCCTATTCTGGAAGAAAGGTTTATAATAACCTATTAGATTTCTAACGGGTCTTTATTTAAGCCTAAGCCTAGACCGGTTAGTTTTAAGGATGATACGGTTCACGCACGATTAAGCGAAGACCGGATGGAATGTGAATTTGACCCGACAAGTTCGAAGACTTGTATATTATGGGTTTACTAAACACATTCTGGATTTTGAGACAAAAATGATAATGTTTGACCCGTTTCGGCCAATTCATGTAAACTAGTTACATAAACCGAACCGAACGCGAAAAGTGCGTTACGGGCGACCATGGGAGTCATATGCAAGTTCCCTGAGATAATATGCTTTAAATATGATATAATATCAGCAAGTTATGTTCTATTATGCCCCGAATGGATTTAAACTCAATTTACGCCTCATAAGGGCATTTTGGTCATTTAAAAGATTATAAAAGAGTCAATTTGGAAATCTGAGTTACGGGTCTGAATTATACAGTAAATATACTTAATTTGTCTTATTATAACAGTAGGGTATGACCCATATACAAAACTTATCATTTAAAATCAAACTATGCACCGTAGGGGTATTTTAGTAATTTCACAAGGGCTAAAAATGTCAAAACTGGAAATCTGAGTTCAAAAACTTATACTTACTGTTATTATATGAAAATATGCTAAATACATCAGTAGGTATGAATCTTATGTGTTTAATATGAGTATAACGCTTACTATGCGCTAAAAACGCTTAAAAATGCGATTTAGAGCCGTTTCCGGGTTTTTAAAAGAAAGCTGAGATTTTTATATTTCCAGAATGCCCAAAATAATTTATTTAACAAATAAAATCAGTAGAAAAAGGTTTGGGGTCAAAAGAATGTATAAAACTCATTTTATGGCTTAAACGGTCAAAACCGGCATTAACCGAATCGACTTAGCGACGTATGATCCGATCAGCCAAAAATTAAATAAAAATCTTCAAAAATCCCAGAATATTATATAACATCAGTGGGTAAAAAGTTTTATATCGAAAAGTGGCCTGAAATAGGTTATACGCTAAATGCGCCGTTTATTTAACATAAAGATATAGTTTTACGCTATCGGCCATAACTCAAAATCTGGACCACCAACTGATCTCAAATTTTCGGTGCAAGTTTATAAATTAATAATAAATATTTCTACTCTTTCACTTTTCCAAAAATCACGTTTTATATCAAAAAGGGCAAAATAGTCAACTTTTAAGCATAATCGGAAACACGCATATGAATCGGTTAAGCATAGACTCAAGATGTAAAAATTCCAGAAAGTTATACATAAATAAAAATAGTTCAAAATATGCTCTAATACAGATCTCAAACATGCATGCACGGATCCGAATCGATAGTCTACGAAAAAGTCGTTTTACAAGACTTTCGGTTCCGATTCGTATTTATACTTAAGATTGTCGAGTTGATTATGATAAAACACATTCTTATATTCATTATAAGTTATTTTTGATGATCAAACTGATTGCATGTCATCTACATTACCATTTATGCTATATTTCGCAAAAACGATTTATGTTGACTTTTTAAGAACATCTTTGACTCGACAAATAGCATGCTTAGAGTGGGAATCAGAGAATACCCTTTTGAGGGTTTGTTTCCCACATAAATACCAACTTATAAGTGGTTTTAATTTGAGAAATGACAGAGCCAAACTCGTTTAATCGAAAAGTCAAACTATATGAACAACGGTTTGACTTTTAACTAATAATCAAAGCAAGAACGAATTATAAACTGATATGGAAGCTTACAAAGGTCCTAATGAAGCTTAGTTAACACTTAGAGGCTGCCTTGTCGTTCAGAAATGCTCCAGAAGTTGCCTTGAGAGTTTTGCAAGTTGTGGGTGTTCTTGTTACTATCACAAGAACTCAATAAAATGGAGCTTTGATCATAATTTATGGAGAAATCAGATGTTGTAGGAGCCTCACAAGTGTCCAAGACATGCATGCTCATCTATTGGTGAGAAATGGAGGTGATCCCAGCTGTTTTGCACTAAAAATTCGGACCAAACAGCCCCTGATCGCAAAAAGCTGCACCAGGGGTTGCCAAACTTTAATTAAAAATGGCAGCTTTGGTCCATGTCTTTGCACGCGAGGTTTCGGCTATTTATTTTGACTCGTAAACCCCCAAACTTGGTTTTTAAGAACCTTGGGACATTTACCAACATGGTAATGTCCTCGGATAACTTTGCGCTCACCCGAAAAGCCATGAAATTCGACGTTGACGCTTTTAGCCCCTCAAGTACGGTTTTGGCCATAACTTTCTCATACGATAACGAAACTTCATGAAATTTTTACCACATATTCTAGTGAGTATATTCTAGCATTACAAAGCTTTGGGGCTGCCAAAAGTTCACTCAGAGGTATAAATTCAACATGTTGACACTTTTAGTCCCTATAGTTTGTAATTCCTCACTTTCGTGCATTTTCCGCTTCGTATGATCCATGATCCATCCGTTTAAGGTTATAAACATTATGTAGGTTTATTATAGAGTCTATTTATCCATTGTTGACACTTTGGACCCTTACGTTCCATAGTTTTCACTATTTGTCAACTTTAGTCCCTCTAAAGTATGTTTTTACATATTCAAGGCCCATGACACGTGTCAATACATTATTGGACGTAAATTTCCGAGGTGTTACATCCTCACCCCCTTAAAAGAAATCTCAACCTCAAGATTTGATAATATGCAGGAAGTACTTTTTGGTCGCATAATTGACTTAACCTCAATAGCATATTTGGAGCTTTTTCCAAGCTCTCAAGCTGACCTTTATAATGGGTACATTTATCCTTTTGGAGCTTCTTCACCTATCGATCCTCAATCGATATAGGTTGCTTATTATATCATAAATCTGCATATCATTATGTGATAATGCTTCTCGACTTATTGATGAAACATATCCTTAAATCATTAGTGTGAAATATATTGCGAGCTCCATCCATCTCCTTAAAAGGTTCTAGCTTTAAGCTATCTGATCTTGATACATTCAATTCCTTCGAATGATTTTATACATTCAAAGCTTAACTAGTCTAATGATTAACAAATTGGTACACCCTTTCAGGGTGATATCTTTGTTGAACCTTATTCCTTCACAGGAACTCAGGAGGGTTGCTACTTTCATAAATCCTTGGTTTTCTGCCGAATACTGGTAACTTTCAGACGCTTATGGATTTGTTTGATCTTATTTGTTGTTTCTAATGCAACTTTCAGACCCTGTAAATTGGACTTACCAACCTTTTGTCTTAATAGATGTTTAACATTCCATCTATACAAGGTTTCCAGAGGAGCAGCCTTGATGCTTATATGACAATTATTATAAAAACTTATCTTAAGGTGAGATGGTTATTTCGACCACTGCTTAGGACTAATCTCAAGGAATAGTTAATCCTTGCATTAGTCGATCAAATCGACGATCCTGGGCAGCTGATGGAAAATCCTTAATTGTTGCTTAATTAGGGTTGCGGTAATCAATGCATAAGCAAAATGAACCGTTTTTCTTAATTAACTATAACGAATTCTCAGAATATTGAGTTGGGCTTTATGAATCCTTTATTCACTTAATCAGGGTTTCCATTCTTCCAATGATGGTATTAGCCGTCTTGGAGATTTCATAATATTACAACCCTAAATGGGATATAAATCTTAATTCTACTGGCCTCTCATGAGGTAAACAGGGTAATCTTAAGAGGAGATAATCAAGATACCAGGAAGTTACAGAGATTCTTGGAATCTCAGGCTCCAATTCATCTATCATTGTTTGTGTTAGATAGGTGACACATTTATGTTACGAGTCCATGAATTCTATATTCGAAGACATTCACCTGGACAAATTCCATTCTGGATATCTTCTTTGAGTACCATTAGTTGACTTTAGTACCATATGACCATCGGAATATCCTTGAGGTCCCATGCATTAAACCTCCATACTGATCAGGCATGGAAGCAATCTATGGGACTTATTAAGATACATCAATCCTCATGTGGCGCTTTTGTCATACCATTTGGTATTCGTAATCGATAGAGATCAAAGAGATATCAATTATATATGCTGACGCACTTCCTCTAAAGAGAGGATACTTCTAGAATTCCATAATTTAGAGATTTCTAACAGGAACAGAAGGAATGGTTCTTATGATTTCGCCTGTAAGTTTTACCTTACACTTAATATCTGGGGTTCTTACGGGGAAGATTTCTAAAAATTGGCTAAGCTTAAAATCTTATGAGAGACTTAGCAGTACCTGAATCCAAACGTAACTCTTAGCCAAAAGAAATCACAATAAGGGTTTATCTGGCGTCTTTACTAAGGTGAACTGCCTTTAATTATTCATCAGGAGGGTTAAACGCCTTCATTCTTAATCCATTTAAACTTGGCTGCAAAATCCTTGACAATGTTTGGGCAGTCTCAGCATGGACTAGTTATTTCTTAACCTATATAACGTGAGTAGCTGAGGTAAACCCATAATGGATTTATAATGAGCAGGTTTTGAAACCCTAAAGTTCCCTTTCATAGCCGATGCTAAATCATCGATATATACAGTGCATTACGCTTAAGTTCTAGGTTAACCGAATAAGAGCACCATTTCAACCAATGAACCAGGGTTCGCAACCTACTGCTGATAGTTTATAGCTCTTATGGGGAAGTCGGAAAAATTCTTATTCCATCTTTTCCATTTCACAAAGGGGATACCAGGTTTTTCTAATAAGGTCCTTAAAATTTGGACCATCCCATACTGTATAAGGGGATCTTTCTCGTGGACTCCATTAGTGTCCTCACTAATCAAGGGTATTACCACCGTATGATTGTGACGCACACATTACCGTGTGCTTTCCAACATAACCACTGATATACCTAATGGTTTCTATTTCTCTTAACAATTCCTTGCAAGCAATGGCCCCTTTTTAACTATTGAAGTCTATTGACTTCCAAGAGGCGAAGTACTTTTTGAGTACATCCTAAAAGAATGGGCTCCTTGCCACATATGATTTTATTTGGGTTATTCTTCGCATATGAAGTATGAATAAAACTCTTATCATAAGTAGCAACATGTGTTTTTGAGCAACCACCATTTAGCTTCTGGAATCTTCTCGTGACTTTTCTTATAACCTTTCTATCAACTGGGTTAACTTCAGTTTTGGAGATTAATTCCATTAATATTGAGGTCCACACTTGATGCACCATTAATATTTGTCGCATTTCTAGCATCGCGACTATTGTTTGTTTCTTCTAAGTTTTCCATACTCACATTTCTTGGTATTAAATACCAAATTAACAATTAATTGAGTGCATTTCACAGTCAGTTATCATCCTGACGACTTGTCATACTTCGATCATGGTATTATTAAACCATATGAACATTCCTAAGGAGTGTTATTTGATTGTACATGTGCTTATATTTAATCAAAATGGAGATTTCACAAACTAGGCACCTAGCTCGGTTGGCTAGGCGCGCGAAAGGGTGCGGCCTAGACCCAGGTTCGATTCCGGGGACGGCCATTTCCACCATTTTTTTATGTTTAATATTTATTAAACGTACGGATACATGTAATTATGAGGGTCGTCTCATAAGGAGTCTTGATAACTACTTGTTCCTTATTATACACAATATGGGCTTGATTTTCAAGACAACCAATCGATTTTTTTTTTTTTTTATCACTATGTGGAGTCCCTTATTATTTAAATGGAAACAAGGACGTCAAAAAGGAATGATTCCTAAATGAATATAAACATCCTTTTAATATTGCTGAAGCAGTCTCTGAGGTACTATTGGTCAGTTCTACTTAACGCCTAAACAGGCAGATTTAATGATTTACAAGATCTGTTGTCTTATGAAAGACTTATCTGAACCTGAATAAAATAATACTCTAGCATGAGCGTTATTAATAAAGAAAGTACCTGTTGTGACGTTTTCATCCTGAATAGCCTCTTGAGTATCCACTTGGAAGCTTTTATCTCTGGTCTTCTTAGACTCCTCAGGCTTCTTGGTTTTATTTGGGCAATTTGTCTTGATGTGCCCTATTTCATGGCAACCATAGCAGGTTGCGTCCTTTATGCCTTGGCACTCCAATGTCTTGTGCCCTTTCTTGTTACAAATCCCACAAGGCCTAGCTTGTGACTCCAGAGTGCATTTCCCTTTGGTTGCCTTCTTTGGACAGCGGGTATTTATGTGCCCCTTCTCGCCACAACCATAGCATGTGGCGTCCTTCAAGTCCTTGCACTCGTGGGTCTTGTGATCCATCTCCTCGCAGATGGCACATCCCCCGGTCTGCTCATAGAAACATTTTCCGAAGTGCTTCCTCTTGCAGGTTTTACATTTGGGTTTTGCCTCCTTTGGCTTGGACTGGTTATAGTTTGAACCGGTCTTACCCTTTTTACAACCCTTATTCGGGGTATCATCGCACTTTCGCTTATGATCCTTCAGCGCACGGTCCACAGCGTTGTTTACGGCTGTATCTATCATAGCCTGTAACTCGGTGCTTGTTAAGTTCAGTCTTGCATCATCATTCTGATCAACTAGGCGATTGTAAGCTTCAGAGGAGTCCGCCATGGTGAAGCTTTGAAGGCTACAAACCAAGTAGTAACAAATTGGTTTAATTATATAGCGAATTGTCGAACTTGATAATTTAGTAGCCATGGTGCGAATAAACCATATGGGCCAACAGATAGTATTTAATTTATTTGATTATGTTTTGACTAAGTTTATAAATAACCATCTTTGGCGTTTAAACGGAATATAATCCTTCATATTTACTAGACAGGGGATATAAGTCACGACTGTCAATGTCATACTGACATCTTATATAGCACAACGGCTTGTTCCCAAGGACTTTTCGATGGCACAGGTGCCTTGTTATTAGGGAAATTTTAAAACATAATCAATGATTCCTTTGGAATAGAAAATTTCATAATTCATTGCCTTGACAAGAAGTTATGAAATAAACTATCTTTTTCATGTATACATCTTTGCCCGTAGGTATACATCCCAGATGGATGTTTAGATGTGTACATCATGTTCGACGTTTATTAGCCATGATTCCTATTGATCATTTAGACTAAATAAGGGGATTGGAAAATTTTCCTACCATAAGGATGACAAGCGTGATTTTATCGCATCACTGTTGTCGGGAGTGTTAACATATTTACAATGTCACAAGGATTTGAATCCTTTGAATAGGTTCTACCATCTTGGCCTCGTCTGGAATGACATATAGGCTAGGTTGTACTTTTAATACTGTTAGGAAAGAATGATATTTATTTATTTTCAGGGTTTTATCATAAATCCAATTTACAATTTAATAATAGCACGAATGGCCTAGTTGCGTAGACAAGTTTATAAGCCATGGTTTCAGAGAATCGAGGCATTTAGGGTTGAATCAAAGTTCATTACCCTTTTTCGGACAGGGAGTCATTGCTACCACTGTCATTGTTATAACTGATGACACTATATGGCCCGTAGGCAAATCAATTACAAAATGATGTTTTAGGAAAATAATGATCATTACACTGATGATAGAAGTCATGATAGTATTGATCATATTGACCATGAGGCTTGGGCATAGCCCACCACCTTAGGCAGGAACCATAATGGTTACAACTGTCATTGTCGTATTGACAACATTATAAAGTATAGCCCGTAGGCAAAACATCACTAGGATGTTATATTATATTAGTCATGATCGCATTGATCATATAGACTATTAGGCTTGAGCATAGCTCACCACCTTAGACAAGGAATCATACAGATTACAATGTCAGTGTCTGTTGGCTCATGTAAAAATGAGCAAGGCCCGTAGGCATTAAATTACCAACGTATGGTCAAAATATGAACATCTTAATTGATGATCTAAACCCATGGATCAGAGATCATTAAGTTGGGTTAGGGATCTTTTAAAGAATCCATATATAAGAATGACGTGTGTGATTTTTAATGAATCACGTCTGCCATGAATGTTAACATGTTCTCAGATGTTAACAGAGATTCGAATCTTTTAAACAGGTCTTACCATCATGGCCCGGCCTTATGATGACCCGAAGGCTAGGTTTCACTCTTAAGATTCTCATTTAACAATTAACGCAGAACAAATTTTAAAATCGAGATGTTAATAAGGATCTGAATCTAAGTTGAGGAACTGCCATCTTGGCCGGTCTTAATAATGACACTTGGCTAGGTCTTGTCCCCTTTTTAGATTTTTGCCATTTTATTAATATGGTAGATCTTATAAAAGGAATGTTATCATATATTATATTCATATATATTGAATAAATGAGATTTTTGATAAAGCATTCCAATGATAAATAAATAAAAATGAAATACAGATTTGCCCTAAAAGGGACTTAAAAGAAATGATGTTATCCATGAAGTGACTGAAAAATAAGTATGCCCTTATAAGGACTTACTAAGGAAACGAACTTTAGTAGAAAGAGTTTCTTCTTCATTTTACTTCTGAATGTCTTCTCCTTGATTGTACGTTAATCCTAGTCGCAACACGAAGTTCGGCCTTTCCTAGGCTTCAATGGGGAGAATTTCCACTACGGCTTCTTTGCTTGGCGACATATTAAAATATATAATTGAAAGTAAAAATCCTCCGAATAGGGACGAGAGTATTCCTATGTTAAGTCTAGACTCAGAATCGAGGAACGTGCAATTGTGCAACTGAGATTAAACACAAACGGCTAGTGTTTAATTCACTCAGAGTTGGCTCTGATACCAACCTGTCACACCCCTAATTTCCACGTGTCACCGGTGGGCCCGGTGGGGAGTATAGTGACGTAGTTGGTATCATCATAGACAAACAACACAATATAATAATGCACAGCGGAAGCAAAAGATAGATTCATTTCAACTTTAAATAAAATGTAATAATAAATATCACGAGTAGTTGAAACGGATCCACAGGCGGATCGAAATAAAATAGGATAATTGTTCAACAGTTTATTTGTCGTCCAAGCTGCGTGACTTATTGTGGACGCTCTAGAAGCCTGCCAGCCTATTACGTGTAGTACCTGCACTTAATCTTTTTGGGAAAAATACGTCAGTTTACACTGGTAAATACAATTCAACTGACTCATTTTAAAAAGGTTGAAAATTGATTTAAATGCACAAGGCACAAAACATTTTAATTAACTTGGGCCAATTATTTAATATTATAATCATGTGAACGAATTACATGTTACTTGCGTTCAGTAGCCCGGATCTTGTCCGGGTTAAAGATCAATAGACACACCACATAAATGAGTTATACACTGACGGGTGTACGCCTACACCCCGTGCTCTGGTCGTGGCCATCTCGTAAGATGATGCCAAGGATATCCGGGACATGGTCATTAACCCCCCAAAGGCTTAAAGTAAGCAAGACTGTTTAAACGAGCCGAACAAACTATTCAAACTAAACACCCAAGGATGTAGGATTTGACGCTCGATCAAGCGGTATATTATATACCGTAACCCAAGCCCGTATAGGGAAAATAAGTCAAAGAGTATTTACCTGAATAAGTATCAATCACAATCAAGAAAAATGCAAGTATCTTTTACTGGTGCTCCTATTCTGGAACAAAGGTTTATAATAACCTATTAGATTTCTAACGGGTCTTTATTTAAGCCTAAGCCTAGACCGGTTAGTTTTAAGGATGATACGGTTCACGCACGATTAAGCGAAGACCGGATGGAATGTGAATTTGACCCGACAAGTTTGAAGACTTGTATATTATGGGTTTACTAAACACATTCTGGATTTTGAGACAAAAATGATAATGTTTGACCCGTTTCGGCCAATTCATGTAAACTAGTTACATAAACCGAACCGAACGCGAAAAGTGCGTTACGGGCGACCATGGGAGTCATATGCAAGTTCCCTGAGATAATATGCTTTAAATATGATATAATATCAGCAAGTTATGTTCTATTATGCCCCGAATGGATTTAAACTCAATTTACGCCTCATAAGGGCATTTTGGTCATTTAAAAGATTATAAAAGAGTCAATTTGGAAATCTGAGTTACGGGTCTGAATTATACAGTAAATATACTTAATTTGTCTTATTATAACAGTAGGGTATGACCCATATACAAAACTTATCATTTAAAATCAAACTATGCACCGTAGGGGTATTTTAGTAATTTCACAAGGGCTAAAAATGTCAAAACTGGAAATCTGAGTTCAAAAACTTATACTTACTGTTATTATATGAAAATATGCTAAATACATCAGTAGGTATGAATCTTATGTGTTTAATATGAGTATAACGCTTACTATGCGCTAAAAACGCTTAAAAATGCGATTTAGAGCCGTTTCCGGGTTTTTAAAAGAAAGCTGATATTTTTATATTTCCAGAATGCCCAAAATAATTTATTTAACAAATAAAATCAGTAGAAAAAGGTTTGGGGTCAAAAGAATGTATAAAACTCATTTTATGGCTTAAACGGTCAAAACCGGCATTAACCGAATCGACTTAGCGACGTATGATCCGATCAGCCAAAAATTAAATAAAAATCTTCAAAAATCCCAGAATATTAAATAAATATTTCTACTCTTTCACTTTTCCAAAAATCACGTTTTATATCAAAAAGGGCAAAATAGTCAACTTTTAAGCATAATCGGAAACACGCATATGAATCGGTTAAGCATAGACTCAAGATGTAAAAATTCCAGAAAGTTATACATAAATAAAAATAGTTCAAAATATGCTCTAATACAGATCTCAAACATGCATGCACGGATCCGAATCGATAGTCTACGAAAAAGTCGTTTTACAAGACTTTCGGTTCCGATTCGTATTTATACTTAAGATTGTCGAGTTGATTATGATAAAACACATTCTTATATTCATTATAAGTTATTTTTGATGATCAAACTGATTGCATGTCATCTACATTACCATTTATGCTATATTTCGCAAAAACGATTTCTGTTGACTTTTTAAGAACATCTTTGACTCGACAAATAGCATGCTTAGAGTGGGAATCAGAGAATACCCTTTTGAGGGTTTGTTTCCCACATAAATACCAACTTATAAGTGGTTTTAATTTGAGAAATGACAGAGCCAAACTCGTTTAATCGAAAAGTCAAACTATATGAACAACGGTTTGACTTTTAACTAATAATCAAAGCAAGAACGAATTATAAACTGATATGGAAGCTTACAAAGGTCCTAATGAAGCTTAGTTAACACTTAGAGGCTGCCTTGTCGTTCAGAAATGCTCCAGAAGTTGCCTTGAGAGTTTTGCAAGTTGTGGGTGTTCTTGTTACTATCACAAGAACTCAATAAAATGGAGCTTTGATCATAATTTATGGAGAAATCAGATGTTGTAGGAGCCTCACAAGTGTCCAAGACATGCATGCTCATCTATTGGTGAGAAATGGAGGTGATCCCAGCTGTTTTGCACTAAAAATTCGGACCAAACAGCCCCTGATCGCAAAAAGCTGCACCTGGGGTTGCCAAACTTTAATTAAAAATGGCAGCTTTGGTCCCTGTCTTTGCACGCGAGGTTTCGGCTATTTATTTTGACTCGTAAACCCCCAAACTTGGTTTTTAAGAACCTTGGGACATTTACCAACATGGTAATGTCCTCGGATAACTTTGCGCTCACCCGAAAAGCCATGAAATTCGACGTTGACGCTTTTAGCCCCTCAAGTACGGTTTTGGCCATAACTTTCTCATACGATAACGAAACTTCATGAAATTTTTACCACATATTCTAGTGAGTATATTCTAGCATTAAAAAGCTTTGGGGCTGCCAAAAGTTCACTCAGAGGTATAAATTCAACATGTTGACACTTTTAGTCCCTATAGTTTGTAATTCCTCACTTTCGTGCATTTTCCGCTTCGTATGATCCATGATCCATCCGTTTAAGGTTATAAACATTATGTAGGTTTATTATAGAGTCTATTTATCCATTGTTGACACTTTGGACCCTTACGTTCCATAGTTTTCACTGTTTGTCAACTTTAGTCCCTCTAAAGTATGTTTTTACATATTCAAGGCCCATGACACGTGTCAATACATTATTGGACGTAAATTTCCGAGGTGTTACAAGTATATCCCTGGTAGTGAGGGTAGGGCAATGATGGCAGAGATTGTGGAAGAACCGGAATGCTCTATTGAAACAGAAGAAGTCTTGTCTGAAGAGAGTTTGGCTGAACTTGAAGAAGTTGCTGCAGAAGTTTACTACTATCAATCTGAACAGGAGATTATTACTAGTTCTTTCAAATCAATAATGCCTCCTAATATGTTTGAATCTTTTGCAGGTTTCTTCAATGAGCCAACCACAGGATTCTGTCCACGATACGATGAAGAAAAAGAGCCAGTCGAAGAGATAATAGATGTGTCAAAAGAAATGAATGAAGACACTCTAAAAGAAATTGCTGATAAAGCATTGATGGGCAAGCTAAAAGTGGTAGAGACAGAATCTGTCGAAACCGAGTCAGTTGAAAGCGTGTCTGTCGAAACGGTCAAAAAGGAGTCTGACGAGAAATCGGAAAATGAGGAGATCAAATCAGCTAAAAAGTCTGAGTCAGAGTCTAATGGTGTTGGTAAAACAGATATTAAAATTGATCAAGAAGAAAAGGTTAACGAAAAGGTTGATTCGATTTTTGAAATTCCATGCAAAAACTGTTCAAAACCATGCATGGATTGTGTCGCAACCCCCGATCCCTTATTTGTCCCGGGAACGGGCGGATGCGAACTCAGTGGTGGTGGTATCAGGTTTCGTTAATTTGGCAGCGGAATTTACATCAGGACCGTAGTTAGGAAATGTTTATCAGAGTAAAACCACCATAATTGATATTAATAGACACATGGGCAAAACCCAAGTTTCTTATTACAATACATTTATATGGACAAACCCTATTTTATTGAATTTAAAACATTGTTTATTAGGTAACTTTTATAGCCACTTATTTTCCAAGTCGTCAGTGCTCTCGAGCTGGCTTTTTCCCAGTTGGCTTTCACATTGTGTTACCTGAAACATGTTTTAAAAATATTTTGTCAGCGGGAAATACTGGTGAGTGAATCTCAGTTTAATCAAGAAACATTTTATCAATTAACACAATATTGAGAGCGATCATATTGTTTATTTCTACACAATTACTCATTCAGTATTGTCAATCATTGACTTGTGGGTCATATTACACATTGGCTAACTCGTTGTCCAATGGTAACGTACTGTCATTCCAACATACTACTTGCAAGTAATAAATTTTGTATACAAAACCCCATAATACCGGCAGTAATTGAAGAACTACAAAGACTCAATCACTGCTTAATCGCATTGTAAAACATTCAAGGTTTTGTAAAGTATTACAAAAAGGTTAACAAAAAGAGGATAAACTCACATTGCTATCTTAGACTTCTCATAAGGGTTTCCTGGATATAATCCATAATTTATACAAATGTACATTGGTTAGTATCATAACCCTTTGAAAATATTAATGATACCCTCCCCGAGACGGCATTCCAATAACTACGTCGGGCAGAACCACGATAGTTATTACGGAACCCTAAATCAATCGGGCAGCGTACCTATTACGAAATTGGGTTTATAATACTTACAACGGAGCCGAACCTCGCTAATTAGGGGATATAATACCCGCTTATAATTTCTACTACTTCAGAAATTGAGATTGAGAATGAATTATGAGCGACGGAAAATGAAAACTGATACGTTCTATTTATAGTTGTTGAAATCGACTCTCTGGCGGCCCGCGTAAGAGTAGTCATAAGGCTACGCGGCCCGCGTCAACATATGGTCAACGTATAGCTTGTCCCGGTCATCAAGTAGACCCGCCACGATCTCAACACGTGTCGGCCTAGGATGTCTCCGCGTTTAATGATCTCTCGTGGCCCACGTCAATGTAAGCTTAAGCTTACGCGGCCCGCTTGAACTAAAGAAATCAGCGGAGTCTGGTTCCAGCCTTGATACCGCCCACGTGAAAGGTTGGGGTGGGTCTACGCGGCCCACCTCAACTTACTTTTTCTAGTTTTTAATTTATTTTAAATATTATAATGTATTTCGGGCTCGGTTTTCACATACGGGATGTATTTAAAGACATAATGGAACATTTTACAGTATACTAAGGTGTTGGAAATATTATGAGAGTGTTGGTTTTACCGAGGGTTGTTACATTCTCCCCACCTTGTTTTAGAGCTCGTCCTCGAGATCTACTGGAACAAATGCGGATATTTCCTTTGCATTTCTGACTCGAGTTCCCATGTGTACTCAGGTCGTCTTTTGGAGTCCCACTTCACTTTGACTAGAACTAGTCTCTTATGCTTGAGATTCTTGACTTTCCTGTCTTCAATTTGTAGAGGTCTTTCTACAAATTTGAGTTGTTCATTTACCTCTATATCCTTAAGAGGTACTATCAGTGATTCATCAGCTAAACACTTCTTGAGATTAGATACATGAAACACATCATGTATTCCTGCCATTTCCTCTGGCAGTTGTAGCTGATAGGCTATAGATCCTATTCTTCTAATAATCTTAAAAGGTCCAACATACCTGGGACTTAGCTTTCCCCATTTGATGAATCTTACCACTCCTTTCCAGGGAGAGACCTTCAACAATACTTTATCTCCTACTCGAAATTCTAATGGCTTGCGTCAGTTATCAGCATAGCTTTTCTGTCGTCACGTGCTGCTTTTAGTCGTTCCTTGACTTGAATAATCTTGTTAATTGTTTCTTGCACTATCTCAGGTCCAGCTAGTTGCTTTTCCCCAATTTCTGCCCAACAGACTGGGGTTCGACACTTTCTTCCATAAAGTGCTTCGAATGGTGCAGCATTGATACTTGTGTGATAACTATTATTATAAGAAAATTCTATTAAAGGTAAGTGATCATCCCAATTACCTCCAAAATCAATTACACAAGCTCTAAGCATGTCTTCCATTGTCTGAATTGTCCTTTCTCTTTGTCCGTCCGTTTGAGGATGATAAGCTGTACTTAGTTTTAACTTAGTTCCCATTGCCTTTTGGAAACTTGACCAAAAATGAGAGGTAAATCGGCTATCCCTATCAGAAATAATTGATAAAGGCATGCCATGTAAAGAAACAATTTCATTTACATACAATTTAGGTAATTGTTCCATACTAAAAGTTTCTTTCATTGGTAAGAAATGAGCTGACTTGGTTAGCCTATCTACAATTACCCAGATTGTATCATTTCCTTTCTTAGTTTTGGGCAATTTAGTAACAAAATCCATTGTTATTAATTCCCATTTCCACACTGGCATTTCTAATTGCTGTAACAAGCCTGAGGGTTTCTGATGTTCAGCTTTAACTTGTGAGAAAGTTAAACATTTAGAAACATAGGCTGCTATGTCCCTTTTCATTCCAATCCACCAGAAATTTTTCCTTAAATCCTGGTACATTTTATCACTTCCTGGATGCATCGTATATTTAGACTTATGAGCCTCTTCTAGTATACGATGACGTAGGTTTCCTAATTTAGGTATCCACATTCTCTTTTCATGGAATCTCCAAATTCCATCTGTTCCTTGTTCTAATTCTTTTAGCATACCTTTTAATTTTTCATTATCTTCCTTGATTACTGCTTCTTGTGCTTCTCTTATTTGATTATTTAAATCTACTTGTAGATTTAATTTAAGAGAACGTACCCTTTTTGGCTTTTCATGATATTTTCGGCTTAAAGCATCTGCCACTACATTTGCTCTTCCTTCATGATACTGGATATCACAATCATAATCACTAAGCAATTCCATCCAACGTCTTTGTCTCATATTCAACTCCTTTTGCCCAAAAACATACCTTAAACTTTTGTGATCACTGAATATGGTAAACTTATTACCATAAAGGTAATGTCTCCAAATCTTAAGGGCAAAAATTATAGCTCCTAATTCTAAATCATGGGTGGAATAATTTTCTTCATGACTCTTAAGTTGTCTGGATGCGTAGGCTATAACCTTCTGTCATTGCATCAATACACATACATAGCCTAATTTTAGAAGCATCACAATAGACTACAAAGTCTTCAGCTCCTTCTGGTAATGCTAATATGGGTGTATGAGTTAATCTTTGCTTAAGAATTCTAAATGCTTCTTCTTGTTTTAATCCCCATTCAAACTTAACAGATTTACAGGTTAACTTAGTTAAAGGAATGGCTATTCTAGAAAAATCTTGAATAAATCTTCTATAATAACCGGCCAATTCTAAGAAACTTCTAACCTCGGTTGATGATTCAAGGGTTTTCCATTTAGTAATGGCCTCAATTTTTGTTGGATCTACATGAATTCCTTCATGGTTAACTAGGTGTCCAAGGAATTGTACCTGTTCTAACCAAAACTCGCACTTAGAAAACTTAGCATAAAGTTTTTCCTTTCTTAATAGACTTAAAAATGCGTGCAAATGTTTTGCATGATCCTCTTTATTCTTAGAGTAAATTAGAATATCATCTATAAATATAATTATGAATTTATCCAAATATGGCTTACATATTCGGTTCATCATGTCCATAAATGCAGTTGGGGCATTGGTTAAAACAAATGGCATGACAGTAAATTCATAATGACCATACCTTGTTCTAAATGCAGTCTTAGGAATGTCCTCTTCCTGTACCTTTAATTGATGATATCCTGACCTAAATCGATTTTAGAGAAAAATCGAGCTCCTTGCTGTTGATCAAACAGATCATCGATTCTCGGTAATGGGTACCGATTCTTAATCGTAACCTTGTTTAATTCACGGTAGTTAATGCACATACGCATTGATCCGTCCTTCTTTTTAACAAATAAGATGGGTGCTTCCCATGGCGACGAACTGGGTTGTATAAATCCTTTCTCCAACAATTCATCTAATTGTTTCTTCAGCTCCTGCATTTCGGCGGGTGCCAAACGGTAAGGTGCTTTGGCAATTGGTGCTGTTCCTGGTAGCAGGTGAATTCTGAATTCAATTTCTCTGTTTGGAGGTAGTCCTGGTAATTCTTCTGGAAAGACATCTGAAAATTGAGATACTACTGGAATATCTTTTAGTTCTTTTCCTTTAGTGTTAGTGATTACGGAAATCAAATACACTATAGAACCTTTTCTTATACAACTTGCAGTTTTCATCACAGAGATGAATTTTGTGGATCTAGATGACTTATTTCCTTTAATTGTGATTGTTTTACCTTTTGGTGAATTTACTTGTATTAACTTTTGATCACATAATATACTGGCCTTATTAGCTATCAACCAATCCATTCCTAAAACAACATCAAATTCTGCCAGATTCATGGGATATAGATTTGCTATAAATTTCTGATTTAAAATTTCTATTCTTGTTCCCTGCAAGATTTCAGAAATCCTAACGGTTTCTCCATTGGCTATATCTACTAAGCATTCTTGTGGTAGTTTAGTTAATGACTGATTTAGAAATTTGCAAAATGATGTATTAATAAAACTTTGGTTTGCACCAGAGTCAAATAATACTTTAGCAAAAACATCATTAACTAAAAACGTACCAGCTATGACATCTGGAATGATCTTGGCTTCATCTGCAGTCAGAACAAATGCTCTAGTATTTTTGGTATTCTTGTTGTCTGGAGCTGGAGCTAATTTTGGGCAATTAGGCTTGATATGGCCTTGACCTCCACAGTTGTAGCATATCCTGTTGTTTTTCTTCCTGCAGTCTTCTTCCTTGTGTCCCGATATTTTGCAAAAGTTACAGTATATAGAACATCTTCCTGAATGCTTTCTTTTGCAATTCCTACAGTAAGGTGTAGAGGTAGAACCTATATTTTTGCCACGATTAAAATTTCCAGAACGAAATTCTTGTGTGAGCTTTTGGGTTAGGTTCCTTCTTTGATCCTCTTCTCGGGTACGGACTAATTCATCTGTCAAGGTATTGGCTAGTTCTACAACTTCTTCTATGGTTTGAGGTCTAGCTGCCTTGACTACGTGTCTTATTTCCCCAATTAATCCCCAAATATAACGGGAAATTAACACTGTTTCCGATGAAGTAAGGGTTGGCACTATTCTAGCGTATTTAAAGAATATCTTAGTATATCCCTTACTATCCACACCAGTCATCCTAAGGTTTAGGAATTTGTTTGCTATCTGTTCTTTTTCATTGGGTGGGCAGAATTTCCTTTCTACCTTGTTCTTAAATTCCTCCCATTCCATATTGTAAGTTCTATCACTTCCTCTTGTCTGGAGGATAGTGTTCCACCATTCTAGCGCTGAATTCTTAAATAGATTAGAAGCAAACAATATCTTATCTTCTTCAGCACACTTACTTATCCTTAAGACTGCCTTAGTCTTCTCTATCCAGCGTAGGGTTGCAATGGCCCCTTCGTTGCCCGAGAATTCCATTGGTTTACAAGACCAGAATTCTTTATAAGATCAACCGTAAGGCACGGTTCTTCTTCTTTTGGGAATAGGCATTTGAAGTATAGGTCCATTGTTTATGCTGTTTTCCGGTTCAATTGGTCGCTTACTGCTATGTTTACTTTTATTATTCAGTTCTTGAGTAGTTTGAATAATAAATGGCATGGCATCTATGATTCCTTGTGCTACTATATGTTGAACGACTCTATTATCCATTTGGTTTTCGTTGTTATGGATGCTCGGATTCTCGTTAACCACGTTAATGTTACTCTGGTTATCATTATTCAGATTTCCTTGATTTCCTTCGTCGGCCATCTGAATTTTAAACATTTATCCCATATTAATATCACAAGATAATAAGTAATATAGTTAATCATATGACATGCA
>JARYGA010002109.1:0-37733 GCA_030545235.1 Helianthus tuberosus
CCGACCAAGAGGATACAGCCTTCATGACTCCAACTGGTATATACTGCTATATTGCTATGCCGTTCGGATTAAGAAATGCAGGTGCAACATATCAAAGGCTGGTGAATATGATGTTCAAGGATCAGATTGGACAAACTATGGAGGTTTACATAGATGATATGGTGGTAAAATCCTTAAAAGCTAAGGATCACCTAAGAGACTTGGAGGAAGCATTCAATATCCTTGATAAATATAATATGAAACTTAATCCTTCAAAATGTCACTTTGGTGTTAAAGCAGGTAAATTCTTAGGATATATGGTGACAAAGAGAGGCATTGAAGCTAGTCCGGAACAAATCAAAGCTATAGTGAACATCAAATCTCCGGCCAATGCTAAGGATGTTCAAAGGCTAACAGGCAGGATAGCAGCTTTGAACATATTCATATCCAAATCCTCAGAGAAGTGCAAAGAATTCTATGATATCCTAAGGAAGAACAAGAAATTTGAGTGGACTGAGAAGCATGAGAATGCCTTAAGAGCTCTCAAAGATTATCTATCCTCAGCCCCAGCCTTGATGAAACCAGAAAAAGGCGATGTGCTATCCTTATATCTTGCAGTATCCTCAAAAGCAGTAAGTGCGGTCCTTGTTAAGGATCATGAAGGTACACAACATCCTGTCTATTATGTAAGTAAAAGTTTACTTGATGCCGAATCCAGGTATTCACACCTTGAAAAACTTATTCTTGCATTAATTATGGCATCTACTAAGTTGAGACATTATTTTGAAACTCATGTTATTGTTGTTAAAACTAACTTTCCAATTAAGAATGTCCTCAGGAAACCAGAGATGTCAGGAAGGATGGCTAAGTGGGCAGTGAAGCTTAGTGCCTATGATATAAGATATGAGCCTAGGACAGCCATCAAATCCCAAGCATTAGCCGACTTTGTGGCTGATTTCAGTAGTGATTTACAAGAAGAAGCTGAGTTAGAAGTCCAGCAGCTAGAGGAGACCAAGGATCCTTGGATACTCTATACTGATGGATCCTCAAATGTCAAAGGCACAGGGCTTGGAATACTACTAAAATCGCCACAGGGGGACATAATACCCCACTCTATAGCTTGTGAGTTCCAAACCACTAACAATGAGGCCGAATATGAAGCCTTAATTGCTGGTTTGCAAATTGCCAAGCATATGGGGATCAGGTATCTTGAGGTACATGTAGATTCATTATTAATTACAAACCACTTTAATGGATCCTATGCTGTTAAAGGTGAAAAGCTAACCAAATATTTAGAGATAGTAAAAAATTTGGCACTCTCTTTTGTTTCCTTTAGTTTGACACATGTACCAAGGGAAGAAAATACAGAAGCTGATGCATTGGCTAACTTAGGATCATCTTTGAAGATCCCTGAGGATATCAAGATCCCTATTATCCATATCCTGACCCCGGCTATCGAGGATCATGTGGTTATGGAGATAGGAAATGATTCTGCAATTATCCCTAGTGAGGATACTCAATCCCATTCAGGATCAGGATCATGGATCTCACCAATTATGAGATACTTACAACATGGAGAGATTCCTACAGGAGAAAACCCTAGGGCTTTCAAAATTAAGGTATCTCAATTCACAATTTTAAATAATATGTTGTATAGACGATCTCTTGCAGGACCATACTTGAGATGCATTGAGGATCCTGAAATCCAAGAAGTTTTAAAAGACTTCCATGAAGGAGATTGTGGAAACCACACTGGGGGCAGGGCATTATTCTCAAGGATCCTGAGGACAGGATACTACTGGCCAACCATGAAAAGAGATGCCGTGGAGTATGCTAAGAGATGTGATCCTTGTCAGAGACACAGCAATATCCTTCATCAACCAGCTGAATTATTGCATCCTATATCCTCCTCTTGGCCATTTATGAGATGGGGTATGGATATAGTTGGTAAGCTCCCTAAGGCACCTGGTGGAAAAGTATTCATGCTAGCTATGACTGATTACTTCTCCAAGTGGATAGAGGCTGAAGCTTTTGCCCAAGTCAGAGAAAAGGAAGTTATATCCTTCATTAAAAGAAATATTATAACTAGATTTGGAATTCCTTCTGAGATTATATGTGATAATGGTTCCCAATTTATTGGGGGCAGAACCACTAACTTTTGTGATAGCTGGGGGATTAAGATGATAACATCAACACCAGTCCACCCACAAGCTAATGGTCAAGCAGAATCATCCAACAAGATCATCATCAACAATTTGAAGAAGAAGCTTGGATCCAAGAAAGGGAAATGGGCAGAAGAACTACCCTATGTGCTTTGGGCTGATAGGACAACCCCTAAGAATGCTACAGGTCAAACACCATTCTCTTTGGTATTTGGGGCAGAATCAGTGATCCCAACAGAAATGGTGGTTCCAACTGCTAGAACAAGTGCCCGTGATCCTGAGGAGAATGATGAGAACTTGGCTCAAGACCTGGATACTATTGAAGAAATCAGGGATATGGCTAGGATAAGGATAGCCAGTTATCAACAAAGAATGGCTGGTGCTTACAACAAAAACGTCAGGATCAGGAGGTTTCAAGTTGGAGATATGGTATTAAGGAAAGCATTTCAGAATACCACCAATCCTGCTGATGGAAAATTGGCTCCAAAATGGGAAGGCCCTTATTTGATTGAAGCTGAAGCAGGAAAGGGGGCATATAGATTGCTAACCATGGAAGGTGATTTGCTACCAAGAGCTTGGAATGCTGTCCACTTGAAGAAATATTTCATGTGACCAGGATCCCCAAGGCACAGATGATCCTCACGATAGGGGTATCCTTAAAGGATCCTTAAAGTATCAATGATCCTTACTTAGGTAATATCCTAAACTTGAACTATTTCATTTCTTTATTTTCTCATATAAGGATAAGGATCATGTGTCCTTTATCCGTCTCTCACGTGAGTTTAAGTTTTGAAAGTTCAGGTATCCTTAGCATAACATTGGTTATCCGCAGAAGCAATCCGTTCCTTGGGTTTAACCCCAGTTATTTGGGCTTGACCCCAGTTCCGCCTGTAGCGCATGATGATCCTGGTATAGTTCAAGGCAGTGGGACCAGTACTCGTTTTAGGGGCTGATAATCCCATTGTACTGGCTATGCCTAGGATCCTACGTATAATGGTAGATGTACCATACATCCGTTCATAAGGTTTCTAACGTTTTCACGTTAGCTAAGGTTTCTAACGTTTTCACGTTAGCTAAGGTTTTGGCATTTTCATGTCACTAAGTTTGGATAGTCGCCAGTTAGGGCCATACTCCAGTTTACATACGATCCTTGGGCTTGTCCCCAGTTATCCTTGGGCTTGTCCCCAGTTGTCCTTGGGCTTGTCCCCAGTTGTCCTTGGGCTTGTCCCCAGTTGCTAACTCTTATCTTATATTGGCTTAGTCCCAAGTTATGATCTATTTCAGGTCCTTGAAGATAAACAATTAGGGATCCTGGATCCTTACTTCTCTCTAAGGTTTATCTTACAGTTATCCTTATTATGGGTAGGATCTTAACTTGGATCCTCAGGTATGATTCTTAACTATTTTTAATTCTATTCATTATTTATTTGAATAACCCTTAAAGTTTGACAACTAGACTTGTGATCCTTAAAATATCTTGCTTTTTGGGATTCCCTAATTATAGGATATTTGATTGTGGAGCATGCTCTAAACATTTTCAATCTGACTTGTTCAAAATTGTTTATTCAATAAATGTGCAACGAAACAAAGGAGAGTTAAAGAGACAAAAGGATAACAATACAAGATAAGCGACAAAAAGTTAAGATTTTATTTATTAACAAAAGACTAACCCTTAAAAGGTTGTCAAAATTACCTACCCGAGCATCTACCAGCAAAACGTGGCCCGTCCGCTGGGGTAGGTAAAGGGTGTCCATGATAATAAGTTCAAAAGTAGTGCAGGAATATAAAGGCGGCAGGATCACAATGGCTTCATCCCCCAAACAGAGGATCCCTCCACCAATTGCAATCCTGCCTATTATCCAAAGGATCATACATGATCCTTAATCCTAAAAACTGTTGTTAAAGTACAAACCATCAAATTGTTCGACATCACAACCACAAAAGACCTACTACCAAATTTAAAAATTGGGCTCCGGCTGCGTCTAAGAATGTCCATCATCGCCCAATCATGCAGCCTAAACCTTCGCTGCATTACCACCTCCAGCTCCACTTGTTTCACCCCCTGCATCCTTGCCTCCAGCTTCAATCGTCAGGATCTCTTCAACCTCCTCAGCCTCTTCATCGTCCAGTTCGGCTAGCCTTGCCTTCCAGCCTTCAACATCCCAGGTGCTCTTGTCAAAAGCAGGATCCTGAGCTTCCAAGGCCATTTGCAGCTTGGTCTCGTACATTGTTATGGCGGCAGAGACTTTGGCGTCTTCGGTGATCTCACGCTTCTCATAGTCAACATTGATCAGCACCTTGGCCGTCTCTTGTTTGGCATCCCGGACTTCCTTCTGAAGATCAGTAATTGCAAGGTCCTTAAGCACTGCAACCTGCTGGAGGTCGGCAATCTTCCTATCCTGATCCTCAACGTGGCCAACATAATCCTCAATCTCAGAGAATTTCTGCAAAAAGGATAAAAGATAAGGTCAGGACTAAGTGATCCTCAAATCAGCAGGATATGTCAACAGGATATACGGGCAGAGACAGTGATCCTTACCTCATTGAAGTACTCGAGGAATTGGTGGCGGATCAGAGGCAGACCCTGCAGATCCCCAGCTTCAGAGGCTTTTCTCTTCTTGATTGCCTTCCCTTTGAGGGGTGCCTTGGGGACCGAAGCTGTCGGACTGATAGGAGCTTTTATCTTGGAGGATCTGACAGTAGTGAGATCAGTGACATTGAACTTAGAAGCAGACTTGGTGGATTTTCCAGCACCTACACAACCAAAACAAGATAAGTATCTTCTCTTAATTTATATTTTACTATTTATTTAAATTCTAAACAAGGATACTTACTTGACATCGTGACAGAGCCTGAGGATACCTCCTGTGAATCTTGGGTTGTTGTCTTGAAAGATCTTGTCTCAGGATCAAGTTTCTTGAAAGCAAGGAGCCTCTCCTTAGCAGCAGGGGACAATCTGAGGTGTGAGACGGTGATAGCTGCATAACAAGAAAGTAAAAATATAAGTGATCCTTACATCAAAAGAAAGTTTTGGGTGATCCTTCTCAGGATCCACCACCCTACCATGGGTAGCCCATTTCTTGGGTAGATCCTTTCCATCCTCAATAGAAGCTCTCTTGATAAAAAAGAAACGCCGCTTCCAACTAGCATCGTTCTTGGTGGCTTTGAAGATCGGATGTTCTTCACCGGGTTTACGTTTAAACAAATAGCGATGGGAACCAAAGGTAGTAAGATCGTACAGCTCTCCCAGCTCTGACATTCCTAGGTCTATCCATTCCTGCTCGATGATCCTTTCAAGGGTGTACAAAACCCTCCAAATCATCGGCATGGCTTGAATATAAGAGATGCCGGTTAGGGAAAAGAAAGATTGGGTGAAGGCTGGAAAAGGATATGTATAGCCTATGGTGAACGGAGTGACGGGGAAAGCAACCCACTTGTCGGAGATATGATCACTCAGGGCATTGGGGTCAAAAGGCCTAAACTCGGTGTTCGCCGGGAAGCAGTGGCAGATCCTATCGATCTGAGCATCATTGAAACAGTAGCATTCTTTAATGGAGTCTTCAATGATCCCCTGGCTTTTCGGAGGGCTGTTCTTCGGGTGATCCTTGGCTGGGGAATTTCGGAGCAACATCTTTGATGGAATGATGGAAAGAGACGAAAACAGAGCAAGAGAGGGAAGAAGATGAAGAGAGAGAGTACCTGATTGTCTTCGGAATGCAGTTATAAAGGGAGTCTCTCTGAAAATTTAAATGCATTTGATCCTATCTCTATCTCCTATTTATAATCATGATCGTGCAGGGTTGTCACCTCTGTGACGTCACGATTGCAACGGATAGTTCAACAATAACGGCTATATTTACGATAGTTAGTTGCGGATAAGATCAAGAAAACATAACTCGCTCATTTTACATATCACTCCTTATATTTTGGGGGCAATTGTTAGGGGAGGATTTTCTAACAATTAGTGATCCTTATTCGTTATCCTAATTAATGATCCTTATTTCTGTGATAGATAGTGATCCTCAGAAGAGCTTCAGGATCAGGATCATGGATCACTTTAGGGATCCTCATACTGACGATTGTTTATTTGTGTTTTGTATTACTTCGCAGGAGTAACAAGCTTGACTTGGTCTTGGCAACGGTACTAAGGAATATTCCGCGGGCATTTAGCACACGATTGACCAAAAATGGACGTTGTGGAGAACGTGGGAGCTTGGCACAAAAGTCGGATAGTTAGTTAGTGTAGTTAACTTCTATTTTAAAAGGAGTAACGAGCTAAAATTAGAACACTTAGTTATTTTTTCAGCTACACACACTCTCATATACTCGCACACTTGAAGCTCTCGACGAACATTCATTCATTTTCACTCACTTTTACACATTTCACGATAGTGATCCTTGTACCTAGCTCGTTACTATCCGAAGTTGTAAACGTTTATTGATTTATTTGAGCTTGGTGATCGGTAGTTTCCATCACCCGGGGTTTTTTATGCCGGAGATCAACTCTTGATCAAGGGCTTTTTCCCCGTATAAATCCTTGTGTCATTTGTGCAATTTACATTAAAGTGATCCTTGTCATTGTTCTACATTTCAAGCATCATACCCCGTAACAGAGAGTTTGGTTGCAATATCCTCATCAGATTTTTTGACCAAAACACTTATATTTGGCAGTCTCTTCCAAAGCAGTAAGTGCGGTCCTTGTTAAGGATCACGAAGGCACACAACATCCTGTCTATTATGTAAGTAAGAGTTTGCTTGATGCTGAATCCAGGTATTCACATTTAGAAAAACTTATCCTTGCTTTGATTATGGCATCTACTAAATTAAGACATTATTTTGAAACTCATGCCATTATTGTTAGAACTAACTTTCCAATTAAGAATGTTCTCAGGAAACCTGAAATGTCAGGAAGGATGGCCAAATGGGCAGTAAAGCTTAGTGCCTATGATATAAGATATGAACCAAGAACTGCCATTAAATCCCAAGCCTTAGCTGACTTTGTGGCAGATTTCAGTAGTGACTTGCAAAGGGAAGCTGAGTTAGAAGTTCAGCAGCTGGAAGAGACTAAGGATCCTTGGATACTCTTCACTGATGGAGCCTCTAACATCAAGGGAACTGGACTTGGAATACTACTAAAATCGCCACAAGGGGGACATAATACCCCACTCAATAGCTTGTGAGTTTCAAACTACTAATAATGAGGCTAAATATGAAGCCTTGATAGCTGGTTTGCAAATTGCCAAGCATATGAGGATCAGGTATCTTGAGGTACATGTAGATTCATTACTAATTACTAATCACTTTAATGGATCCTATGCTGTTAAAGGCGAAAAGCTAATCAAATACTTAGAGATAGTCAAGGAATTGGCACTCTCTTTTGTTTCCTTTAGTTTAACACAGGTACCCAGAGAAGAAAATGCAGAAGCTGATGCACTGGTCAACCTTGGATCATCCTTAAAGATTCCGGAGGATATTAAAATTCCCATTATTCATATCCTAACTCCTACTTTTGAGGATCATGTAGCTATGGAGATAGGAGAGGATTCTGAAATCATCCCTAGTAATGAAACATAATCTCGTTCAGGATCATGGATCCTCCCAATTATGAGATATATACAGCATGGAGAGATTCCTACAGGAGAAAACCCCAGGGCTTTCAAAATCAAGGTATCTCAATTTACAATATTGAATAACATATTATATAAACGATCTCTTGCAGGACCATATCTAAGATGCATTGAGGATCCTGAAATTCAAGAAGTCCTAAAGGATTTTCATGAAGGAGATTGTGGAAACCATACTGGGGGCAGGGCACTGTTCTCAAGGATCCTAAGGACAGGATACTATTGGCCTACAATGAAGAAGGATGCTGTGGATTATGCCAAGAGATGTGATCCTTGTCAGAGACATAGTAATATCCTTCATCAACCAGTAGAGCTCCTGCATCCTATATCCTCTTCTTGGCCATTCATGAGATGGGGAATGGATATAGTTGGCAAACTTCCCAAGGCACCTGGTGGAAAAGTGTTCATGCTTGCTATGACTGATTACTTCTCCAAGTGGATAGAAGCTGAAGCTTTTGCTCAAGTCAGAGAAAAAGAAGTGATATCCTTTATTAAAAGAAACATTATTACCAGATTTGGAATTCCTTCTGAAATTGTTTGTGATAATGGATCCCAATTTATTGGGAGTAGAACTACTAACTTTTGTGACAGCTGGGGGATCAAGATGATAACATCAACACCAGTCCACCCACAAGCCAATGGTCAAGCAGAATCATCCAACAAGATCATCATCAACAATTTGAAGAAGAAGCTTGGATCCAAGAAAAGAAAATGGGCAGAAGAACTACCTTATGTACTATGGGCTGATAGGACAACTCCCAAGAATGCTACTGGTCAAACTCCATTCTCTTTGGTGTTTGGGGCAGAATCAGTGATCCCTACAGAGATGGTGGTTCTTGCTGCAAGAACAAGCATCTGTGATCCTGAAGGAAATGCTGAAAACTTGGTCCAAGACTTGGATACCATAGAAGAACTCAGGGATTTGGAAAGGATAAGAATGGCTAGTTATCAACAAAGGATGGCTGGAGCTTATAACAAGAATGTTAGGATCAGGAAGTTTCAAGTTGGTGATATGGTGTTGAGGAAAGCATTCCAAAATACCACCAATCCTGCTGATGGCAAGTTAGCACCGAAGTGGGAAGGCCCCTACCTTATTGAAGCTGAGGCAGGAAAGGGGGCTTATCGATTATTAACAATGGAAGGTGATTTGCTACCAGGGCGTGGAATGCTGTCCACTTAAAGAGATACTTCACGTAATAAGGATCCAGGATCCTCAACTATTTCCGTGTCCGATATCCATGAAGGATCCTCAGAGGATAGATGATCCTCGCTCTGGTAATGACCTAACCTCAATTTATCCACTTCTTTAATTAACTTATTTACAAGGAGAAGGATCCTGGATCCTTTACCCTTCTTTCACTTAATTCTGAGTTTTGTAGAAGATTGAAATATCCTTAGCAAAGGGTCAAGTATCCACAGAAGTCTCCTAAGTTTTATTGGGCTTGTCCCCAGTTTTTTGGGCTTATCCCCAGTTTATTGGGCTTGTCCCCAGTTTTGCCAGCAGCGCACGATGATCCTGGTGCAGTTCAAGGCAATGAGACCAGTACCCGCTTTAGGGGCTGACAATTTCATTGTACTGGCTGTATTCAGGATACTACGTATAATGGTAGACGTACCATACATCCGTTCCTAAGGTTTCTAACGTTTTCACGTTAGCTAAGGTTTTGGCATTTTCATGTCACTAAGTTTGGATAGTCGCCAGTGAGGGCCATACTCCAGTTTACACAAGATCCTTTGGGCTTGTCCCTAGTTTTTTGGGCTTGTCCCCAGTATATATTGGGCTTGTCCCCAGAATTGTTGGGCTTGTCCCCGGTTGCTAACTCTTCTCTTATGTTGGCTTAGTCCCAAGTTATGTTCCATTTCAGGTTTTTGAAACTAAACGACTAAGGATCCTTGATCCTAACCTTTTATTAAGGTTTGTCTAATTTGGTTATCCTGATTGTAAGTATTGAAGGTTTAGGATCCTAACTTGTATTCTCAGGTATGATCCTTAATCACCTTAATTTTATTCTTTATTTACCTAACTGACCCTTACTCTTTGACAACAGGATACATGATCCTTAAGTTACATCACTTTTTTGAATTTTTCGATTATAGGATATTTGATCCTTGATCATATCCTAAACTTTTTGACAGAATCTACTAAACTTTTGTTTTTAACTTATGAATTCAAACAAAGTGTATCATAACAATTGAAAGGTAAAGTGTTCACATAACATGTACAACATGAGATAGCCAAAAGATTAAGGTTTTATTTATTTATCAAAAGTTAAACCCTTTAAAGGTTGTCAAAATTACCTACCCCAAGCATCTACCAGCAATCCGTGGCCCGTCCGCTGGGGTAGGTAAAGGGTGTCCATAACGATAAGTTCCGAATAAGTGCAAGAATAGAAAGACGGCAGGATTACAATGGCTTCATCCCCCAAAAAAAGGATCCTTCCACCATTTGTTATCCTACCTATTGTCTGAAGGATCAGTGATCCTTAAACCTAAAAACTATTGTTTAGAGTTATTACAGACCAACCATTGTTCAAAAAACTACCAAACCATAAAAAAATGGGCTCCGACCGTGTCTAGATAAATCCATCATCGCCCATTGTTGCAGCCTACACCTTCGCTGCTTCATCATCACCACCAGCCGCTGCATCCTTAGCCTTATCCTTCAACCCACTGCCGCCAGCCTCGATTGCCAGAACCTCCTCAGTCTCCTCTTCATCATCGAGCTCAGCTAGCTTGGCTTTCCAGCCTTCTTGGTCCCAGGCAGTCCTGTCGAAGTTAGGATCCTCAGCCTCCTTTGCCATTTGAAGCTTGATCTTGAGCATAGCAATGGTGGTAGAAAGCTTGGCACCCTCCATCACTTCAGCTTTCTCCTGATCAGATGTAATGTGGGCTAGGACCAACTCCCTCTTCACCAAGTTAACCTCGTTCTCTAGGGAGGCGAACTTCTGATCCTTGGCCAGATACATCTTTTGGAAGTCCAGCTGCTTCTGCTCAGCCTCATCAGCATAAGAATCAAAGAGCATCTGGATCTCAGCAAATTTCTGTGAAAAAGAAAGACACAATTCAGGATCCGTTATCCTCAAAATGGGCAGGATAGATTTAAGGATCAGGGATCCTTACCTCAGAAAAGTATTATTCAAACTGATGACGGATGAGGGGCAGGCCTTCAAGAGTGTCAGCAGTCTTTCTCTTTTTTCCACCCTTGCCCTTGGTGCTGACAGCCTTAGGAATTGGGACGCTAGGGCTAGCAGCAATTTGCTTCTTGCCTGACTGGGAGGAAGCATAAGCATCAAGATCACTGACGCTGAAGCGAGAGGCTGATTTCGAGGACTTTCCAGCACCTACAAATGGCAAACAACAGATAAGTATCTGTTAGGGGAGGATTTTCTAAATCCTAAGGATCACGGGTCCTCAGCTGCTACCAGGATCATGGATCCAATTCTAGCCTTACCAGAAGGAACAGAAGATTTTGAAGTTTACTGCGATGCTTCAAAGCTAGGATTAGGATGTGTGCTAATGCAACGCAAGAAGGTAATTGCGTATGCATCAAGGCAATTGAAAAAGTACTAGGAAAACTATACGACTCATGACTTAGAGTTAGGAGCCATAATTTTTGCCCTTAAGATTTGGAGACATTATCTGTACGGAAGTAAGTTTACTGTCTATACAGATCATAAAAGCTTAAGATATATATTTGGGCAAAAAGAGTTAAACATGAGACGAAGGAGATGGATGGAAATACTAAGCGACTACGACTGTGATATTCAGTATCACGAAGGAAAGGCAAATGTAGTTGCAGATGCCTTAAGTTGTAAGTATCATGAGAAACAACGACGGGTTCGTGCTCTTAGATTAAATCTACAGTTAGATTTAATGAAACAACTGAAAAACATTCAAGAGACAGCAATCAAGGATAATGCTGAAGGAATGAAAGGAAGAATAAAGGAATTAGAGCAAGGGAATGATGGAATTTGGAGATTCCATCAGAAAAGGATTTGGGTACCTAAGCAAGGAGAATTAAGAAATAAGATTCTAGAGGAAGCTCATAAATCTAGGTATACCATGCATCCAGGAAACAATAAGATGTACCAAGATTTAAGAAATAATTTCTGGTGGATAGGAATGAAAAAGGACATAGCTAGATATGTTTCTAAGTGTCTTACTTGTTCACAAGTTAAGGCGGAACACCAGAAGCCCTCGGGTCTACTTCAACAACTAGAAATGCCTGTATGGAAATGGGAACTCATAACAATGGATTTTGTTACTAAGTTACCCAAAACCAGAAAAGGTAATGATGCGATTTGGGTAATTGTGGATCGATTAACCAAATCAGCTCATTTTCTACCCATGAAGGAAACCTTTAGTATGGAAAGGTCGGAAAAGTTGTATGTAGATGAAGTAGTATCCTTACATGGAGTTCCACTCTCCATTGTATCAGATAGAGATAGTCGTTTCACTTCCCACTTCTGGAAAAGTTTCCAGGAAGCAATGGGAACCCGGCTAAATTTAAGTACGGCATATCATCCACAAAACGACGGGCAAAGTGAAAGAACGATACAAACCTTGGTAGACATGCTCCGAGCATGTGTAATAGATTTCGGTGGAAACTGGGACGATCACCTACCTTTGATTGAATTCTCCTATAACAATAGTTATCATGCAAGCATTGAAGCTGCCCCATTCGAAGCACTGTATGGACGAAAGTGCAGAACTCCAGTTTGCTGGGCAGAAATAGGAGAAAGTCAGTTATCAGGTCCTGAAATTGTACAAGAAACTACCGATAAGATCACTCAGATCAAGGAAAGACTGAAAACTGCTCGAGATCGCCAAAAGAGTTACGCCGACAATCGACGCAAACCACTAGAATTCCAAGTGGGAGACAAGGTACTCTTGAAAGTTTCTCCTTGGAAAGGAGTAGTTCGATTTGGTAAGAAAGGAAAGCTAAGTCCACGATACATAGGACCATTTCCAGTAATCCAACGTATAGGACCAGTTGCTTATCGTTTACAACTACCAGAAGAGTTAGTTGGAGTACATGATGTGTTTCATGTAGCTAACCTCAAGAAATGTCTATCTGACGAATCTCTGGTAGCACCTCTCCAAGATATAGAGGTAAACGAAAAGTTAAAATTTGTTGAGAAACCTCTTCAGATAGAAGATAGAAAGATCAAGTTTCTTAAACACAAGCGTTTAGTGCTTGTCAAAGTCAAGTGGGATTCGAAAAGAGGATCTGAATACACTTGGGAGCTGGAATCAGAAATGAAGCGAAAGTATCCTCACTTGTTCCAGTAAATCTCGAGGACGAGATTTTTATTAAGGTAGGGAGGATGTAACAACTCTCACCAAAACTAATATTTATTATTATATTTGGTTCAAAAGGAAACCCTAATTGAGACTCCCAAGTGATCCTGCATAAACCCTAAAATTTTCAGAATAATCGGAATCAGGATCAGGGCCCCTAAAACTCAGTGGGGGTAAACCCTAGTTGATATTATCTTGATAGTTTTACGTGTAAAACGAATTTTAACGCAAAACCAACTCACCTGAGCTACTGGGACACGGGGCTACCCTATGATAGGGTAGTTCCTCTCGCGCCACGCGATGACCCCTCGCGCCACGCGAGGGGGTCGGTTTTTCAGATATAAATAGTAGACTTTGGCACTTGCAATTTCGCGTTGGTTCGACGTAGAAATTCAATACGTACACTGGGATATAGCAGAAACAGTCCTAAAACACACACGATCACGAAACGCTGCCGCTATAACAGGGTAATAACTCGATCGCTGCTACGATTCAATGTCCGATCGATTGAAACTGTCCAATGGATGTTTAAGTGCTGCCCACATTAGGGTTATGCTTTGTCATTCGTCGTGAATTCGATGGATGTTTGAGTATCGCACTTTGTCATTCGTTGTGAGGGTTTAATCTCGTGAGTTATCGTAAATGCTGTATTAGTTACTAACCTAGTTCGTGTGCATGTTGTTTAAATTTAGGTTAAAAGGCTAATCAGTAGGCTAAACTCTGCCCATATAAATCTGCAATGTGAGTCATTCTCTTTTTATCAACTGTTTTAGAATACCTCAAATTATTTTTCAAATGTTATAATTAGAGGGAGTAAGTCGTGGTTATCTTAATCACTGGCTAGTGGGGTATTGTGCACATTACTAATTTTCACTGGTTAGGCTAATATATCCTAACAGTGATCATCACTACTTGGGTGGTAGGACCCAATAGTGGTATGACCATCGTCACGCAATGTGACACGGCGCCAGATAAAAATAAGATAGAAGCCATTGTAATCGCTCTTATGCTGTAATTGATAAGTATGTGTCGTTTTATCAAATTTGAGTGACTCGCCAGCATTTCCCCGCTGGTAAAATATTTTTAAAACATATTTCAGGCGACCTGCTGTAAATCAAGGAAACGTGCTACGGAGCACTAACAAGCTTGAAGAGGTGGCTCAGTTAAAAATAAATAAACATGTTTTAATAAATCAGGGAATTTCCTAGTTAAATTCCTCTATTGTAAATTACGGGGTTTATCCCAAATTATGAAATAAAATAATTGGGCATTTTGAGTTTTAAAAGATCCTGTTAAAAATCTTCCGCTGTCGCATCACAGATACCATGGGTTCCTGTTCCGCGGCTCCTGACCGGGTCAAACCGGGGCTGGGGTCATGACAATTAGCGTGCTTGCATGTGTAGCAGCAAGCTCGCCAGGAGACTGGCGTGCAAATATCTAAAGGAGCATGCGCATATAGCGACTTACGTGCTCGTATGTAGAGCAACAGTGTCGCACGGAGATAGGCGTGCTCATATGTAAAAGGAGCATGCGCATATGACGACTTACATGCTCATATGCGGAGCGGCAGGCTCACATGGAGACTGAGATACTCGTATGTAGAACAACAGACTCGTATGGAGACCGGCGTGCTCGTATGTAAAAGAGCATGCGCGCGTGGCGACTTATGTGCCGCATATAAAAGAGCATGCGCGTATGGCGACTTACGTGCTCATAGGTAGAGGAGCATGCGACAGCTAGCGCATGTGTGCTCGCTCCTAAGTAAGGGATCATGCGTACGTGGCGACTTGCGTGCTTGTATGTAAAAGAGCCTGCGCGTATGCCGACTTACGTGCTCATATGTAGAGGTGCATACGACAGCTAGCACATGTGTGCTCGTAAGTAAGTAAGGGAGCATGCGCGTGTGGCGACTTACGTGCTTGTATGTAAAAGAGCCTGCGCGTATGGCGACTTACGTGCTCATATGTAGAGGAGCATGCGACAGTTAGCGCACGTGTGCTCGCTCGTAAGTGGAGGCTCGCTCGTAAATAGAGAAGCATGCGCCAGCCGGCGCATGTGTGTATATGTTTGTGTGTGAAAGAGTAGACGGTGGAGGTGGTGCTGGTTAAGAAAAACCAGCGGCTGGATGTGAGTAGGCAAAAGGCTAAGGCTGAAGTGTGGATTCCATCATTATATTATCAAGTTAACATAAACATAGTAATGTTAATATATATAATTTCTATTGTTATGACATGTTCATCCAAATGATAATATATTTTCTAAAATGTTACTATAAAATTGTTTTGGTCAAAAATTACCTAAGTAATTAAGTGATCAAATTAGTTAAGTGAGGTAGTGTGCTAGAAGTATTTGAAAAACGTATGCTGATTAAGTTATTGACAAAAAACAATTTTCAGGATACGGCTCAGGATTTTGAGCTGTATCAACAATCAAACAATGAGCAAAAAGGTAAAGGGTGACACAGGATGTACGAGGAAAGCCCTTGATCAATCTAGATCGCCGGCACAAAACCTCGGGAGCTGACAATCGCAGCCGCCTTGTTCTTCTTATTACTTCAAATATCAGGATACAGTGCAGGATATGATGCGGATCAACTAGGTGTTACAATGCGATTTGAATACAAGTGTAAGTGTGTGTGATTGCAGCTAGTAGAGGGCAAGAGTGTTCGAGAGATTTTGTGTGTTCTTAACTGATCCGATCAATCCTATTTATAGTAAAGCAAAGCTAACTAACTAGCCTACAAATCCGGGATAAAACGAATATTCCCTTTGTGAACGTTGTAGTCCACGTCTTCCGGCTTCAACATTCCTATTTCAACAGATTGGCCCGAGTCTTTGGGAGAATAAGTCCACTTGAACGTTATAGACTTGCTTCATTAATCTGCACGTGAATTAATTAGTCACTACCAGGATACTGTGTCAGGATGTTACCAATATCCTGATCCGGTATCCTGATCACAACAAAAGAAACATAGTTAGAATATTATTCAGGATATGTAAGCAGAAAACCACCCATAACAATTGTCCCCAAAATATATATGTTGGTATACCAATTCCAACAGATATATTTTAAAGTCTTATCTCGCGAATCGAGGTAATTAAATTGAAGTGACGATTGAGGTGACATTGTGCAACTTCCAACGCGCTTTTCACTCGATGGCCATCTATCTTGCCCCTATATCTTCTCTTTTTCTTGTTGATAAATGATCACCTTCCTCAGATTTCTTAGGTATTTCCCTTTTCTTATCTCTTAGAACTTCTTAGCTCAAATTTTCCGATGGCCACTAGAACACGTTCCCATTCCGGCAAGTCCACCTCGTCATTTGTCAATCAAAACCTGCTCAAACACCCCGAGAAGGAGGTGTGCTCATTCGATAATGCCGATATCGCCGCATTAAGGACTTCCGGTGCTTTCTCCGACACGGAGATTATCCGTCCATTCGACCGGAGCATTCGTTCTGACGTATCTTCCGAGGAGTGGATCTGTTTTTCATCATACCCATTTTCCCTTGGCCTTCGATATCCTTTTCCGGAATTCATTATGCAGTTCTTTCGAATCACCGGCCTCTGTTTTGCCCAAACAATGCCTATGGTCTAGAGAGTACTTATCATGCTTAACCAGATCAAAACCCTTCACGTCCCCGATCTCTGTATTGAAGACCTTCCGCTTACTTACCGTCCCCGATCCCACGGCAATAGTCGCTTCTTGCTTTTCTCAACCTCTAGCAACCCCCTCATCCTCAAAGCTTCAAAAAATGAGGATGGGTGGCAACAAAAATTTTTCTTTGTTAGACGAGATTCCATTCCCGAGGGCAAAAGCCTTCCAGTGAAATGGTTGACCTCCGGTAGGGTTTAAGGCTTTAAGATATCCCCAAACATATCCTGATAATGTATCCTGTACTAACATCCTGATGTTTCTTATGCAGCAAACTTCAAAGAGTTGGCTCCTCCCACTGAAGAATCCCAAAAAAGAATCAACAGGGTCTACCAGTTGCCTGATTGTGACATATCTTTTACACTGCATCTTCCAAGTTCAAGCCAATATTCTTCATCAGATATGTCTGGTAAGGATCACATAATCTTTGCATATTTTTAATTAACAAAATAAGAGATAAGAGTAGAGATTTAGATAATTTCCCTGTTTTGCAGCACCAGCCAAAGTTCCAAAAGTCTTTGACCTTGATGAACTGAATAACTACCCTATTCCTGTCCAGGTGAAGAAGGAACCCAGCAAATCTGCTTCCACCTCTAAGCCTGTATCCAGCTCTAAACCGGCAGCTGTTCCTAAGCCCTCTCCTGCTACCAAGCCACGTGCCTCAAGTTCCCGCAAAAGAAAGGAAACCGGTTCTCCAGCATCATCCGAGATCTTCCCCTATGAAAACCATGGATTCCTTGATTCCAGCGGCTTTATGACCAGCTTCCTTAACCAGGTTCATATCCTTAACCTACATCCTACACCATATGCTGGTTATATATGTTAATGCACGTTAATACCTGTTTCTCCGTTTTGCATGGTCTTGAACGCCTGACGAGCCTCTACGAAGAAAGCTGTGGTCTAAACAAGATGCTGGAAGTGAAGCTGAGGAAAGCTGAGACCACCATCACAGATTAGGGGATGATAGCCGCCGCTAAGTCACAACACTATGAAGATAAATTCAAAGCTGTGACCCAAGAAGCTAAAGCTGCCATCAACAAGGCCAATGAAGATGCCCAAGCCAAGCTAGATGCCGCCCATCTTCAATTCGAGCAGGATATGACTACCTACCGAGAAGGTCTCAAGGGGTCAGTTGTAATTTCCCTCCTACAAGCCAGGCTAAAGATGGCTTATGAAGCCAAAGCTTTGGGATTTGAATGCCCTTCCTGGAATGTAAGTGCTTGGGAGGCGAAGTTGAAAGATCTCGGGGGGAGTCCTGTTGAGTATCCTGTTAAGCCTGTGGGTAAAGAGGCTTCCAAGGCAGCGGAGGAGGCGGCTGATGCTGAAAAGAATCCTGATGGTGATGATGGAGCGGATGCTGGAGGGAAGGCTGCTGGTGAAGAAGGTGCTGCTCCTTGAAAGCAGCGGAGTGGGCGATGATTGATGTTCGTGCCTAGGCTGGAGCCCACTTTTTTTAAGTTTGTTGGTTGTTGAACAATTTCTATTTCCTGTCTTTCAAACAATTTATATTTCCTGCACTTAGACAATATGATGACCAAAGGTGGAGGGATCCTGAGTTTCAGGACGAAGCCCTTGGTCATTAGTTAGTACGATTTGTTTTGAACAATGTTAACAATTGAAGGTGGAGGTATCTTGGGTTCCAAGACGAAGCCTTCAGTTGTTAAGTAAATATGGTAGAAAACTAACTGTGCTTTTGGTGGATGGGTCTCGGTTTGAGATAAAACCAAAAGCACAATCTTTTGATATGTTAATAATATAACTTTCTCTTGCGACCTTATCTGTTGTTATCCATTTTTGTAATTTTTCTCACATATTGCTTGGCTTGAATACAATTTTAATTCTTTAATCTCAGTGTAAAATTTCAATTATTTTGAACAAATATCCCGAAAATATATCCTGAAAATATATTCTGAAAATATATCCTGATCAGGATACTCATAAGTGTTTTAACTAGAGCTTTGTTGAACATAGTTTCAAAAACTTAGTCAATTCAGATAAGGCTCAAAGGAACAAAAAAGGAAAGACAATACCAGAAATAGAGTACACCTTTATGCTTAAACTCCAATCCTTTGGCACTCTTTCCACCGAAGATGTCCCCAGTCTGGGATATTCAGTGAACTGTGCCAAGCTTGATCCTTTGAACTTTCCACAACACCTTAGCGGGAATGTCCCCTGTGCATAATGTCTTTGAATACTTAGAAATTTCTTGGATATCAATTGCAATTGTTTGTACACTTGTGTATAATTTTCGTATTACAGGGGATAAACCCTAAAAAATTCTGGAGATAGATCCTTAAGTATTATGGGGAAAATCCCAAATTTTTGTGCACTACAGGCGGGAGTGTATAAACTCCAAGACTTAGAAAGGTGAAAACCTTTAAACCTTAGAGAGTATGAAAATACCCTTTCACGAGAGAGGGTTGTTAGGGATGGATTTTCTATATCTAAGGATCACGGATCCTCAAGTGCAGTCAGGATCACTGATCCTCAGTTCTGTTGAATCAAGGATCCTCTGAAGGCATTGCAGGTTTAAGGATCCAGGATCCTCAATGTTATCCTAACACTAACGGTTGTTTCCATTGTGTTTAAACTTGATTTGCAGGAGTACACGAGTAGAACTTGGTCTTGGCGATATTCTTGGGGAACATGCTCTCAATATTCTGCATGTGCATAGCTTAATGACCGTTATAGAAGTCGTGGGTAGCTAGCACCATTTGCGGGATTTTAGTTATTTAGTTTATTTTCTATTTTAAAAAGGGGATAACAAGTCTTGACAGTAAGAACAGTTAGCAAACACACACTCTTGAAAGCTCTCAGCAACATATTGGCGATTACCTACACTTTGCACACTAGTGATCCTTGTAACAAGCTTGTTATCATCCCGATTTGTAATCTTTACTTGTTCAATATAGTTGGTGATCGGTAGTTTCCATCACCCAAGGTTTTTTATGTCGGAGATCATTTCTTGATCAAGGGCTTTTTCCTCGTATAAATCCTTGTGTCTCTTGTTCATTTCATTTGAAGTTTGATCATACATTTGCAATATAATTCAAGCATCCCACCTCACAAAAGAAGATTTGGTTGTATTATCCTAGCTTGATTTTTGACCAAAGCAGTTTGGCGCCCACTGTGGGGCAATTGGTGCTTCATTTCTAAATTTTTTTTTGTCATTGTGATCATTTCGGTTCATCATCTCCAACCAGATGGCTTCTTCAGCAAAGAACACTTCAAGTTCCATGCCGGCAATCACTTCTTCACAGGGAGTTCCACCTTTGCCTCCACCATCTTTTGGATCTCAGAAGAATGCTGAGAATCCTGCGAAGAAACCGACCCCCGTTTTCTCAAAACCACCAACTTCTGCTGTTTCTTCTAGCCCTACTAACAGTGATCTTTTTACTTTGATTTTGCAGATGAGGGATCACATACAACAGCAGGACAAAACCAACGAGAGGATCCTCCGGGAGATTGGTGACATCAAGAAACAGAAGAGATCAGTGGAGGATCACTCTCCTCTGATGCCGAGGTCGCTGAATTTCAACACTCCAGCCATAACTGCCCAGCAATCTGCAGCTCCAGATGTTCAATACCAGGGTGGATCAACAGGAATGCGTTCTGGATCATCGGCAATGTCTCAGGCTCTAGGATCCTACTTTCAGCCTTCAGGATCCTCTTTTCAGCCTCAAGGATCCTTCTTCCAGCATCAGGGATCGTTTACCAGTTCAGGAGGATACATGGGGACGCAGGCGGTTCAAGGATCCTCCTCTCAGGTTCAAGGATCCTCTTCTCAGGTTCAGGGATCCTCTCAGGTTCAAGGATCCTCCTTTCAAGTTCAAGGATCCTCATCTCAGGTTTTCGGATCCATGGATTATCCTCCAAGACCCCCAGTCACAGTGCATCAAGGATCCAACATCTTCCAGGATCAAGGATTCTTAAGGAGTGTACAACCCGGAAGTTCAGACGTTCATCTAGGAGACTTCATACCAATGCAGACCATTGCTTCATCTGGTCCCTCAATTATACCAGAATCCCGCCAATATGGATTCACATCCGGAGTCCCAAACTTGAATCCTTCAGGAGGTAACACTTTGAATAATTCTTATAACAATAACCAAGGCTTTGTGCAGGATACATGTATCAACCAAGCTATGGCTAGGGATTTACAGAAACTGAAGGATATGATATCCAGTGTACCAGGAGTGGTTAAACCCATTCCTGAAATCCCAGATGGAAGCCACAAGATATCTCGTTTTGCACCATCTATTTGTGATGCCGAAATTCCAAAAAGGTTTCAGATACCAACCATGAAGCTATATGATGGTTCAACGGATCCAGAAGAGCATGTAGCTCAGTACAGAGAAAGGATGGAGATCAATCCAATTCCTGAGAGGTTAAAAGAAGCATGTCTATGCAAGGGTTTCAGATCCACACTGACAGGATCAGCTCTTAAATGGCTGCTAATTCTTCCCCCTTACTCTATTACTTCATTTGCTTGTCTAGTTAATTTGTTTAATAGCCAATTCTCATGTAGCAGAAAGTTTGAACGTTTAACTAGTGATCTATATAGGGTAACACAAGGTCAAAATGAATCACTTAGGGATTATATTACTAAGTTTAGTAAAGAATCCTTGGATATTGCTACAGCTGTAGAAGCCTTCAAAATGGGTTTACTTAGGGATTCATTATTCTATGATGATCTTGTCATGACCCCTTGCAGGAATCTTGATGAAGTGAGAGCCAGGGCCCTTAGATTCATCCGATTAGAGGATGATAAAAGGATCCAAGAAAGACTGGTAGGATCCTCGAAGCACGAAAAGCAAGGATCCTACTTCAGGAACAACAAGTCCAAGTCTTACAACAAGTCTGATAACCAGAATGTGCATGCAGTAGAACAGGAAGAGGATGATGAGGATTATCCTCCAATTTCTGAATATTGTTTTTCTGTTGATAACAATGAACTAATCCTTGCAATGCAGAACCTAGGTGAAAAAGCAAGATGGCCCAGAAAAAGTGATAAGCCAGCTGCAACAAAAGACAAATCCAAATGGTGTGCATATCATGAAGATTTTGGTCATCTCACTGAAGAATGTATTGCACTGAGAAAAAAGATTGGTTACTTGTTGAGAAAAGGGCACTTGAAGGAGCTGTTGGGAAGAAAAAAGTCAAGGATCCAGGATCCTGAAAAAGTTCCAGAAAGAGCTCCCGCTCCTCCTGCTGATGCACAAATTATTAACTTCATATCCAGAGGATCAGACATATGTGGTACTTCCTTTTCAGCAGCCAAGAGGCATGCCAAGGAAACCAAGATGGATAATGGGGATATACCCATCCGAACCTCTACTGTTACACAGGAAAAAGTTATAACTTTTGATGAGGATGATCGTGTTGATGTCCAGGATCCTCATCATGATGGTCTTGTTATTACTTTGTTTATATCTAATCATTTTGTTCGCAGGATCTTGATAGATGGAGGAAGCTCAGTAAACATCATTCAGCTTGATGTTTTTAAGAAGATGAACATTCCTGAATCAGATATTGTCCCAAGATCCTCAGTTCTTGTGGGATTCAGTGGAGAAACCAAGAACACATTGGGGGACATTAAAGTTCCCATCTACATAGAAGGACTTCATTCTTATCAGAAATTTTGTGTTATAGATTGCTTATCCTGTTGCAATGTTATCCTTGGCAGGCCATGGATACATGACATGAAGGCAGTCCCATCTACATATCTTCAATGTGTAAAGCTTCCTAGTCCATGGGGTGTGGTGAAGATTGAGAGTGATCAACAAGAAGCCAAGAATTGCTACACATCATCAATGAAACCAGCCTCAAGACCCAGGGAGCAATAGCAATTAAAGCATCCTCCAAGAGATGTCCTGGAGGCAAGAGAACAAGATGTAAAAGATATCCTTATGGATCCCCAGGATCCTGAATCCAAGATCTTCATAGGATCGGGGATCCTCAACAACATCGAACAGGATCTAGTATCCTTTCTAAGGAAGAGAAAAACTACCTTTGCCTGGAAGCATGAAGACATGACAGGTATCTCTAAAGATATAATTACTCATAAACTTGGCATTGACAGGTCATTCAAACCCATACATCAAAAGAGGAGGAAATTCACACCTGAGAGGAATGCCATTATCCAGGAGGAGGTAGATAAACTGCTCAGAGCAGGTATGATAAGAGAGGTCAAGTATCCAAGGTGGTTAGCCAATGTGGTTATTGTTCAAAAGAAAAATGGAAAGTGGAGGGTATGTGTCGATTTCACTGATTTAAACAAGGCATGTCCCAAGGATCCTTTCCCATTACCCCACATTGACTCCATGGTGGATGCTACCGCGGGTCATGAGTTGTTGACTTTTATGGATGCTTCATCTGGATTTCAGCAAATTCAGATGGAACCATCTGATCAAGAGGATACAGCCTTTATGACCCCAACTGGTATATATTGTTATATTGTTATGCCGTTTGGACTAAGAAATGCAGGTGCTACTTATCAAAGGCTAGTCAATATGATGTTTAAGGAGCAAATTGGACACACTATGGAAGTCTATATAGATGACATGGTGGTTAAGTCCAAGAAAGCTGAGGATCACCTTAGAGATTTGGAGGAAGCATTCGATATCCTTGATAAATTTAATATGAAATTAAATCCTTCCAAATGTCACTTTGGTGTTAAAGCAGGGAAGTTCCTATGTTACATGGTAACAAAAAGAGGCATTGAGGCAAGTCCAGAGCAAATCAAGGCAATTGTGAATATAAAATCTCCTGCCAATGCAAAGGATGTGCAAAGATTGACAGGGAGGATCGCAGCCTTGAACAGGTTCATATCCAAGTCATCAGAAAAGTGCAAGGAATTCTATGACATTCTGAGAAAGAACAAGAAATTTGAGTGGACTGAGAAGCACGAAAATGCTCTCAAAGCCCTTAAGGATTACCTATCCTCAGCTCCTGCCTTGATGAAACCAGAAAAAGGGGATATATTATCCTTATTGTTAGGGGAGGATTTTCTAACAATTAGTGATCCTTATTCGTTATCCTAATTAATGATCCTTATTTCTGTGACAGATAGTGATCCTCAGAAGAGCTTTAGGATCAGGATCATGGATCACTTTAGGGATCCTCGTACTGACGATTGTTTATTTGTGTTTTGTATTACTTCGCATGAGTAACAAGCTTGACTTGGTCTTGGCAACGGTACTAAGGAATATTCCGCGGGCATTTCGCACACGATTGACCAAAAATGGACGTTGTGGAGAACGTGGGAGCTTGGCACAAAAGTCGGATAGTTAGTTAGTGTAGTTAACTTCTATTTTAAAAGGAGTAACGAGCTAGAATTAGAACACTTAGTCATTTTTTCAGCTACACACACTCTCATATACTCGCACACTTGAAGCTCTCGACGAACATTCATTCATTTTCACTCACTTTTACACATTTCACGATAGTGATCCTTGTACCTAGCTCGTTACTATCCGAAGTTGTAAACGTTTATTGATTTATTTGAGCTTGGTGATCGGTAGTTTCCATCACCCGGGGTTTTTTGTGCCGGAGATCAACTCTTGATCAAGGGCTTTTTCCCCGTATAAATCCTTGTGTCATTTGTGCAATTTACATTAAAGTGATCCTTGTCATTGTTCTACATTTCAAGCATCATACCCCGTAACAGAGAGTTTGGTTGCAATATCCTCATCAGATTTTTTGACCAAAACAGTTTGGCGCCCACCGTGGGTCCTTCCAGGACCGTCCCAATTTCAGGACCGTCCCAATTTCAGGGATCCTTCCAGATGCCAGGATCCTTGAGGAGTTTGCAAACAGGAAGTTCAGATGTCCATCAGGGAGATTTTATTCCAATGCAGACCAATGCTTCTACTGGTCCCTCGATCATTCCAGAGCCCCAATAATATGGATTAACATCCATTCTTCCTAATTTGAATCCGATGGGAGGTAACACTTTTAATAATTCTTATACTACTAACCATGGTCTTATGCAGGATCCAGGTATCAATCATGCCATGGCCAGAGAATTGCAAAAGCTAAAGGATATGATATCAAGTGTTCCAGGAGTGGTCAAACCTATCCCAAAGATTGCAGATGGGAGCCACAAGATATCTCGTTTTGCACCACCAATCTGTGATGCTGAGATACCCAAGAGGTTCCATGTGCCAACAATGAAGCTGTATGATGGTTCGACGGATCCTGAAGAGCATATAGCACAACACAGGGAGAGGATGGAGATCAATCCAATCCCAGAAAGGTTAAAGGAAGCATGCCTATGCAAGGGATTCGGATCCACTCTTACTGGATCAGCTCTCAAATGGCTGCTAAGTCTCCCCCTACTCTATTACCTCATTTGCTAATCTAGTTAACCTGTTTAATAATCAGTTTTCTTGTAGTAGAAAATTTGAACGATTAACTAGTGATCTATACAGGATAACCCAGGGTCATAATGAATCATTAAGGGATTACATTACCAAATTCAGTAAAGAATCCTTAGACATTCCCAACTTAGATATAGCCACGGCTGTTGAGGCCTTTAAAATGGGATTGCTTAGGGATTCGTCGTTCTATGATGATCTTGTTATGACACCATGAAGGAACTTAGACGAGGTAAGAACCCGAGCACTTAGGTTCATTCGGCTAGAGGATGACAAGAGGATCCAGGAGAGGTTAGCAGGATCCTCAAAGCAGGAAAAGCAAGGATCCTCATTCAGGAACAACAAGTTCAGATCCTACAACAGATCTGATAACCAGAATGTGCATTCTGTTGATCAAGAAGAGGATGATGAGGATTATCCTCCAATTTCTGAATATTGTTTTTCTGTTGATAACAATGAACTAATCCTTGCGATGCAGAATCTAGGTGATAAAGCTAGATGGCCCAGAAAAAATGATAGGCCAGCTGCAACTAAGGATAAATCAAAGTGGTGTGCATACCATGAAGATTTTGGGCACCTCACAGAAGAATGCATTGCACTAAGAAAGGAAATTGGATACTTGTTGAGCAAGGGGCATCTAAAAGAATTGTTGGGAAGAAAAAAGTCAAGGACTCAGGATCCTGAAAGGATCCCTGAGAAGGCTCCAGCCCCTCCAGCAGATGCACAAGTGATAAACTTTATTTCTGGAGGATCAGACATTTGTGGCACATCCTTCTCAGCGGCTAAAAGGCATGCAAAGGAAACTAAAATGGATAATGGAGAAAGACCAGTTCGAACATCAAGTGTCTCCGAAGGAAAAGTCATAACCTTTGATGAGGATGATCGTGTTGATATCCAGGATCCTCATCACGATGGTTTAGTTATTACTCTTTTCATTTCTAACCATTTTGTCCGCAGGATCCTTATAGACGGAGGAAGCTCAGTGAACATTATCCAGCTTGATGTTCTAAAGAAGATGGGAATTCCTGAATCAGATATCATACCAAGATCCTCCGTGCTTGTAGGATTTAGTGGCGAAACTAAGAATACCCTGGGGGACATTAAACTCCCAATATATATCGAAGGCCTACACTCTTATCAAAAATTTTGTGTTATTGACTGTTTATCTTGTTGCAATGTTATCCTTGGCAGGCCCTGGATACACGATATGAAAGCAGTCCCATCTACCTACCATCAATGTGTCAAGCTCCCTAGTCCTTGGGGAATAGTGAAGATTGATAGTGATCAGCAGGAGGCTAAGAATTGCTACACTTCATCGATGAAACCAGCCTCGAAGTCAAGGGAGCAATAGCAATCAAGGTATCCTCCAAGGGATGTCTTGGAGGTAAGAGAGCAGGATGTGGTAGAAATCCTCATGGATCCCGATGATCCTGAATCCAAAATCTATATCGGATCAGGGATCCTTGGCGAAATGAAGGAAGACCTTGTATCCTTCCTCAAAAGGAGAAAGACTACCTTTGCATGGAAACACGAAGACATGACTGGTATATCCAAAGATGTAATCACTCACAAACTTGGCATTGACAGGTCCTTCAAACCAATCCATCAAAGGAGAAGAAAGTTTGCACCGGAAAGGAATGCCATTATCCAGGAAGAGGTAGAGAAATTGCTCCGGGCAGGTATGATTAGAGAGGTCAAGTATCCAAGATGGTTGGCCAATGTGGTTGTTGTTCAAAAGAAAAACAGAAAGTGGAGGGTATGTGTCGATTTTACCGATTTAAATAAGGCATGTCCCAAGGATCCTTTCCCATTACCCCACATTGACTCCATGGTGGATGCAACTGCGGGTCATGAACTGTTAACTTTTATGGATGCCTCATCTGGATTTCAACAAATCCAAATGGAACCATCCGACCAAGAGGATACAGCCTTCATGACTCCAACTGGTATATACTGCTATATTGCTATGCCGTTCGGATTAAGAAATGCAGGTGCAACATATCAAAGGCTGGTGAATATGATGTTCAAGGATCAGATTGGACAAACTATGGAGGTTTACATAGATGATATGGTGGTAAAATCCTTAAAAGCTAAGGATCACCTAAGAGACTTGGAGGAAGCATTCAATATCCTTGATAAATATAATATGAAACTTAATCCTTCAAAATGTCACTTTGGTGTTAAAGCAGGTAAATTCTTAGGATATATGGTGACAAAGAGAGGCATTGAAGCTAGTCCGGAACAAATCAAAGCTATAGTGAACATCAAATCTCCGGCCAATGCTAAGGATGTTCAAAGGCTAACAGGCAGGATAGCAGCTTTGAACATATTCATATCCAAATCCTCAGAGAAGTGCAAAGAATTCTATGATATCCTAAGGAAGAACAAGAAATTTGAGTGGACTGAGAAGCATGAGAATGCCTTAAGAGCTCTCAAAGATTATCTATCCTCAGCCCCAGCCTTGATGAAACCAGAAAAAGGCGATGTGCTATCCTTATATCTTGCAGTATCCTCAAAAGCAGTAAGTGCGGTCCTTGTTAAGGATCATGAAGGTACACAACATCCTGTCTATTATGTAAGTAAAAGTTTACTTGATGCCGAATCCAGGTATTCACACCTTGAAAAACTTATTCTTGCATTAATTATGGCATCTACTAAGTTGAGACATTATTTTGAAACTCATGTTATTGTTGTTAAAACTAACTTTCCAATTAAGAATGTCCTCAGGAAACCAGAGATGTCAGGAAGGATGGCTAAGTGGGCAGTGAAGCTTAGTGCCTATGATATAAGATATGAGCCTAGGACAGCCATCAAATCCCAAGCATTAGCCGACTTTGTGGCTGATTTCAGTAGTGATTTACAAGAAGAAGCTGAGTTAGAAGTCCAGCAGCTAGAGGAGACCAAGGATCCTTGGATACTCTATACTGATGGATCCTCAAATGTCAAAGGCACAGGGCTTGGAATACTACTAAAATCGCCACAGGGGGACATAATACCCCACTCTATAGCTTGTGAGTTCCAAACCACTAACAATGAGGCCGAATATGAAGCCTTAATTGCTGGTTTGCAAATTGCCAAGCATATGGGGATCAGGTATCTTGAGGTACATGTAGATTCATTATTAATTACAAACCACTTTAATGGATCCTATGCTGTTAAAGGTGAAAAGCTAACCAAATATTTAGAGATAGTAAAAAATTTGGCACTCTCTTTTGTTTCCTTTAGTTTGACACATGTACCAAGGGAAGAAAATACAGAAGCTGATGCATTGGCTAACTTAGGATCATCTTTGAAGATCCCTGAGGATATCAAGATCCCTATTATCCATATCCTGACCCCGGCTATCGAGGATCATGTGGTTATGGAGATAGGAAATGATTCTGCAATTATCCCTAGTGAGGATACTCAATCCCATTCAGGATCAGGATCATGGATCTCACCAATTATGAGATACTTACAACATGGAGAGATTCCTACAGGAGAAAACCCTAGGGCTTTCAAAATTAAGGTATCTCAATTCACAATTTTAAATAATATGTTGTATAGACGATCTCTTGCAGGACCATACTTGAGATGCATTGAGGATCCTGAAATCCAAGAAGTTTTAAAAGACTTCCATGAAGGAGATTGTGGAAACCACACTGGGGGCAGGGCATTATTCTCAAGGATCCTGAGGACAGGATACTACTGGCCAACCATGAAAAGAGATGCCGTGGAGTATGCTAAGAGATGTGATCCTTGTCAGAGACACAGCAATATCCTTCATCAACCAGCTGAATTATTGCATCCTATATCCTCCTCTTGGCCATTTATGAGATGGGGTATGGATATAGTTGGTAAGCTCCCTAAGGCACCTGGTGGAAAAGTATTCATGCTAGCTATGACTGATTACTTCTCCAAGTGGATAGAGGCTGAAGCTTTTGCCCAAGTCAGAGAAAAGGAAGTTATATCCTTCATTAAAAGAAATATTATAACTAGATTTGGAATTCCTTCTGAGATTATATGTGATAATGGTTCCCAATTTATTGGGGGCAGAACCACTAACTTTTGTGATAGCTGGGGGATTAAGATGATAACATCAACACCAGTCCACCCACAAGCTAATGGTCAAGCAGAATCATCCAACAAGATCATCATCAACAATTTGAAGAAGAAGCTTGGATCCAAGAAAGGGAAATGGGCAGAAGAACTACCCTATGTGCTTTGGGCTGATAGGACAACCCCTAAGAATGCTACAGGTCAAACACCATTCTCTTTGGTATTTGGGGCAGAATCAGTGATCCCAACAGAAATGGTGGTTCCAACTGCTAGAACAAGTGCCCGTGATCCTGAGGAGAATGATGAGAACTTGGCTCAAGACCTGGATACTATTGAAGAAATCAGGGATATGGCTAGGATAAGGATAGCCAGTTATCAACAAAGAATGGCTGGTGCTTACAACAAAAACGTCAGGATCAGGAGGTTTCAAGTTGGAGATATGGTATTAAGGAAAGCATTTCAGAATACCACCAATCCTGCTGATGGAAAATTGGCTCCAAAATGGGAAGGCCCTTATTTGATTGAAGCTGAAGCAGGAAAGGGGGCATATAGATTGCTAACCATGGAAGGTGATTTGCTACCAAGAGCTTGGAATGCTGTCCACTTGAAGAAATATTTCATGTGACCAGGATCCCCAAGGCACAGATGATCCTCACGATAGGGGTATCCTTAAAGGATCCTTAAAGTATCAATGATCCTTACTTAGGTAATATCCTAAACTTGAACTATTTCATTTCTTTATTTTCTCATATAAGGATAAGGATCATGTGTCCTTTATCCGTCTCTCACGTGAGTTTAAGTTTTGAAAGTTCAAGTATCCTTAGCATAACATTGGTTATCCGCAGAAGCAATCCGTTCCTTGGGTTTAACCCCAGTTATTTGGGCTTGACCCCAGTTCCGCCTGTAGCGCATGATGATCCTGGTATAGTTCAAGGCAGTGGGACCAGTACTCGTTTTAGGGGCTGATAATCCCATTGTACTGGCTATGCCTAGGATCCTACGTATAATGGTAGATGTACCATACATCCGTTCATAAGGTTTCTAACGTTTTCACGTTAGCTAAGGTTTCTAACGTTTTCACGTTAGCTAAGGTTTTGGCATTTTCATGTCACTAAGTTTGGATAGTCGCCAGTTAGGGCCATACTCCAGTTTACATACGATCCTTGGGCTTGTCCCCAATTATCCTTGGGCTTGTCCCCAGTTGTCCTTGGGCTTGTCCCCAGTTGTCCTTGGGCTTGTGCCCAGTTGCTAACTCTTATCTTATATTGGCTTAGTCCCAAGTTATGATCTATTTCAGGTCCTTGAAGATAAACAATTAGGGATCCTGGATCCTTACTTCTCTCTAAGGTTTATCTTACAGTTATCCTTATTATGGGTAGGATCTTAACTTGGATCCTCAGGTATGATTCTTAACTATTTTTAATTCTATTCATTATTTATTTGAATAACCCTTAAAGTTTGACAACTAGACTTGTGATCCTTAAAATATCTTGCTTTTTGGGATTCCCTAATTATAGGATATTTGATTGTGGAGCATGCTCTAAACATTTTCAATCTGACTTGTTCAAAATTGTTTATTCAATAAATGTGCAACGAAACAAAGGAGAGTTAAAGAGACAAAAGGATAACAATACAAGATAAGCGACAAAAAGTTAAGATTTTATTTATTAACAAAAGACTAACCCTTAAAAGGTTGTCAAAATTACCTACCCGAGCATCTACCAGCAAAACGTGGCCCGTCCGCTGGGGTAGGTAAAGGGTGTCCATGATAATAAGTTCAAAAGTAGTGCAGGAATATAAAGGCGGCAGGATCACAATGGCTTCATCCCCCAAACAGAGGATCCCTCCACCAATTGCAATCCTGCCTATTGTCCAAAGGATCATACATGATCCTTAATCCTAAAAACTGTTGTTAAAGTACAAACCATCAAATTGTTCGACATCACAACCACAAAAGACCTACTACCAAATTTAAAAATTGGGCTCCGGCTGCGTCTAAGAATGTCCATCATCGCCCAATCATGCAGCCTAAACCTTCGCTGCATTACCACCTCCAGCTCCACTTGTTTCACCACCTGCATCCTTGCCTCCAGCTTCAATCGTCAGGATCTCTTCAACCTCCTCAGCCTCTTCATCGTCCAGTTCGGCTAGCCTTGCCTTCCAGCCTTCAACATCCCAGGTGCTCTTGTCAAAAGCAGGATCCTGAGCTTCCAAGGCCATTTGCAGCTTGGTCTCGTACATTGTTATGGCGGCAGAGACTTTGGCGTCTTCGGTGATCTCACGCTTCTCATAGTCAACATTGATCAGCACCTTGGCCGTCTCTTGTTTGGCATCCCGGACTTCCTTCTGAAGATCAGTAATTGCAAGGTCCTTAAGCACTGCAACCTGCTGGAGGTCGGCAATCTTCCTATCCTGATCCTCAACGTGGCCAACATAATCCTCAATCTCAGAGAATTTCTGCAAAAAGGATAAAAGATAAGGTCAGGACTAAGTGATCCTCAAATCAGCAGGATATGTCAACAGGATATACGGGCAGAGACAGTGATCCTTACCTCATTGAAGTACTCGAGGAATTGGTGGCGGATCAGAGGCAGACCCTGCAGATCCCCAGCTTCAGAGGCTTTTCTCTTCTTGATTGCCTTCCCTTTGAGGGGTGCCTTGGGGACCGAAGCTGTCGGACTGATAGGAGCTTTTATCTTGGAGGATCTGACAGTAGTGAGATCAGTGACATTGAACTTAGAAGCAGACTTGGTGGATTTTCCAGCACCTACACAACCAAAACAAGATAAGTATCTTCTCTTAATTTATATTTTACTATTTATTTAAATTCTAAACAAGGATACTTACTTGACATCGTGACAGAGCCTAAGGATACCTCCTGTGAATCTTGGGTTGTTGTCTTGAAAGATCTTGTCTCAGGATCAAGTTTCTTGAAAGCAAGGAGCCTCTCCTTAGCAGCAGGGGACAATCTGAGGTGTGAGACGGTGATAGCTGCATAACAAGAAAGTAAAAATATAAGTGATCCTTACATCAAAAGAAAGTTTTGGGTGATCCTTCTCAGGATCCACCACCCTACCATGGGTAGCCCATTTCTTGGGTAGATCCTTTCCATCCTCAATAGAAGCTCTCTTGATAAAAAAGAAACGCCGCTTCCAATTAGCATCGTTCTTGGTGGCTTTGAAGATCGGATGTTCTTCACCGGGTTTACGTTTAAACAAATAGCGATGGGAACCAAAGGTAGTAAGATCGTACAGCTCTCCCAGCTCTGACATTCCTAGGTCTATCCATTCCTGCTCGATGATCCTTTCAAGGGTGTACAAAACCCTCCAAATCATCGGCATGGCTTGAATATAAGAGATGCCGGTTAGGGAAAAGAAAGATTGGGTGAAGGCTGGAAAAGGATATGTATAGCCTATGGTGAACGGAGTGACGGGGAAAGCAACCCACTTGTCGGAGATATGATCACTCAGGGCATTGGGGTCAAAAGGCCTAAACTCGGTGTTCGCCGGGAAGCAGTGGCAGATCCTATCGATCTGAGCATCATTGAAACAGTAGCATTCTTTAATGGAGTCTTCAATGATCCCCTGGCTTTTCAGAGGGCTGTTCTTCGGGTGATCCTTGGCTGGGGAATTTCGGAGCAACATCTTTGATGGAATGATGGAAATAGACGAAAACAGAGCAAGAGAGGGAAGAAGATGAAGAGAGAGAGTACCTGATTGTCTTCGGAATGCAGTTATAAAGGGAGTCTCTCTGAAAATTTAAATGCATTTGATCCTATCTCTATCTCCTATTTATAATCATGATCGTGCAGGGTTGTCACCTCTGTGACGTCACGATTGCAACGGATAGTTCAACAATAACGGCTATATTTACGATAGTTAGTTGCGGATAAGATCAAGAAAACATAACTCGCTCATTTTACATATCACTCCTTATATTTTGGGGGCAATTGTTAGGGGAGGATTTTCTAACAATTAGTGATCCTTATTCGTTATCCTAATTAATGATCCTTATTTCTGTGATAGATAGTGATCCTCAGAAGAGCTTCAGGATCAGGATCATGGATCACTTTAGGGATCCTCATACTGACGATTGTTTATTTGTGTTTTGTATTACTTCGCAGGAGTAACAAGCTTGACTTGGTCTTGGCAACGGTACTAAGGAATATTCCGCGGGCATTTAGCACACGATTGACCAAAAATGGACGTTGTGGAGAACGTGGGAGCTTGGCACAAAAGTCGGATAGTTAGTTAGTGTAGTTAACTTCTATTTTAAAAGGAGTAACGAGCTAAAATTAGAACACTTAGTTATTTTTTCAGCTACACACACTCTCATATACTCGCACACTTGAAGCTCTCGACGAACATTCATTCATTTTCACTCACTTTTACACATTTCACGATAGTGATCCTTGTACCTAGCTCGTTACTATCCGAAGTTGTAAACGTTTATTGATTTATTTGAGCTTGGTGATCGGTAGTTTCCATCACCCGGGGTTTTTTATGCCGGAGATCAACTCTTGATCAAGGGCTTTTTCCCCGTATAAATCCTTGTGTCATTTGTGCAATTTACATTAAAGTGATCCTTGTCATTGTTCTACATTTCAAGCATCATACCCCGTAACAGAGAGTTTGGTTGCAATATCCTCATCAGATTTTTTGACCAAAACACTTATATTTGGCAGTCTCTTCCAAAGCAGTAAGTGCGGTCCTTGTTAAGGATCACGAAGGCACACAACATCCTGTCTATTATGTAAGTAAGAGTTTGCTTGATGCTGAATCCATGTATTCACATTTAGAAAAACTTATCCTTGCTTTGATTATGGCATCTACTAAATTAAGACATTATTTTGAAACTCATGCCATTATTGTTAGAACTAACTTTCCAATTAAGAATGTTCTCAGGAAACCTGAAATGTCAGGAAGGATGGCCAAATGGGCAGTAAAGCTTAGTGCCTATGATATAAGATATGAACCAAGAACTGCCATTAAATCCCAAGCCTTAGCTGACTTTGTGGCAGATTTCAGTAGTGACTTGCAAAGGGAAGCTGAGTTAGAAGTTCAGCAGCTGGAAGAGACTAAGGATCCTTGGATACTCTTCACTGATGGAGCCTCTAACATCAAGGGAACTGGACTTGGAATACTACTAAAATCGCCACAAGGGGGACATAATACCCCACTCAATAGCTTGTGAGTTTCAAACTACTAATAATGAGGCTAAATATGAAGCCTTGATAGCTGGTTTGCAAATTGCCAAGCATATGAGGATCAGGTATCTTGAGGTACATGTAGATTCATTACTAATTACTAATCACTTTAATGGATCCTATGCTGTTAAAGGCGAAAAGCTAATCAAATACTTAGAGATAGTCAAGGAATTGGCACTCTCTTTTGTTTCCTTTAGTTTAACACAGGTACCCAGAGAAGAAAATGCAGAAGCTGATGCACTGGTCAACCTTGGATCATCCTTAAAGATTCCGGAGGATATTAAAATTCCCATTATTCATATCCTAACTCCTACTTTTGAGGATCATGTAGCTATGGAGATAGGAGAGGATTCTGAAATCATCCCTAGTAATGAAACATAATCTCGTTCAGGATCATGGATCCTCCCAATTATGAGATATATACAGCATGGAGAGATTCCTACAGGAGAAAACCCCAGGGCTTTCAAAATCAAGGTATCTCAATTTACAATATTGAATAACATATTATATAAACGATCTCTTGCAGGACCATATCTAAGATGCATTGAGGATCCTGAAATTCAAGAAGTCCTAAAGGATTTTCATGAAGGAGATTGTGGAAACCATACTGGGGGCAGGGCACTGTTCTCAAGGATCCTAAGGACAGGATACTATTGGCCTACAATGAAGAAGGATGCTGTGGATTATGCCAAGAGATGTGATCCTTGTCAGAGACATAGTAATATCCTTCATCAACCAGTAGAGCTCCTGCATCCTATATCCTCTTCTTGGCCATTCATGAGATGGGGAATGGATATAGTTGGCAAACTTCCCAAGGCACCTGGTGGAAAAGTGTTCATGCTTGCTATGACTGATTACTTCTCCAAGTGGATAGAAGCTGAAGCTTTTGCTCAAGTCAGAGAAAAAGAAGTGATATCCTTTATTAAAAGAAACATTATTACCAGATTTGGAATTCCTTCTGAAATTGTTTGTGATAATGGATCCCAATTTATTGGGAGTAGAACTACTAACTTTTGTGACAGCTGGGGGATCAAGATGATAACATCAACACCAGTCCACCCACAAGCCAATGGTCAAGCAGAATCATCCAACAAGATCATCATCAACAATTTGAAGAAGAAGCTTGGATCCAAGAAAAGAAAATGGGCAGAAGAACTACCTTATGTACTATGGGCTGATAGGACAACTCCCAAGAATGCTACTGGTCAAACTCCATTCTCTTTGGTGTTTGGGGCAGAATCAGTGATCCCTACAGAGATGGTGGTTCTTGCTGCAAGAACAAGCATCTGTGATCCTGAAGGAAATGCTGAAAACTTGGTCCAAGACTTGGATACCATAGAAGAACTCAGGGATTTGGAAAGGATAAGAATGGCTAGTTATCAACAAAGGATGGCTGGAGCTTATAACAAGAATGTTAGGATCAGGAAGTTTCAAGTTGGTGATATGGTGTTGAGGAAAGCATTCCAAAATACCACCAATCCTGCTGATGGCAAGTTAGCACCGAAGTGGGAAGGCCCCTACCTTATTGAAGCTGAGGCAGGAAAGGGGGCTTATCGATTATTAACAATGGAAGGTGATTTGCTACCAGGGCGTGGAATGCTGTCCACTTAAAGAGATACTTCACGTAATAAGGATCCAGGATCCTCAACTATTTCCGTGTCCGATATCCATGAAGGATCCTCAGAGGATAGATGATCCTCGCTCTGGTAATGACCTAACCTCAATTTATCCACTTCTTTAATTAACTTATTTACAAGGAGAAGGATCCTGGATCCTTTACCCTTCTTTCACTTAATTCTGAGTTTTGTAGAAGATTGAAATATCCTTAGCAAAGGGTCAAGTATCCACAGAAGTCTCCTAAGTTTTATTGGGCTTGTCCCCAGTTTTTTGGGCTTATCCCCAGTTTATTGGGCTTGTCCCCAGTTTTGCCAGCAGCGCACGATGATCCTGGTGCAGTTCAAGGCAATGAGACCAGTACCCGCTTTAGGGGCTGACAATTTCATTGTACTGGCTGTATTCAGGATACTACGTATAATGGTAGACGTACCATACATCCGTTCCTAAGGTTTCTAACGTTTTCACGTTAGCTAAGGTTTTGGCATTTTCATGTCACTAAGTTTGGATAGTCGCCAGTGAGGGCCATACTCCAGTTTACACAAGATCCTTTGGGCTTGTCCCTAGTTTTTTGGGCTTGTCCCCAGTATATATTGGGCTTGTCCCCAGAATTGTTGGGCTTGTCCCCGGTTGCTAACTCTTCTCTTATGTTGGCTTAGTCCCAAGTTATGTTCCATTTCAGGTTTTTGAAACTAAACGACTAAGGATCCTTGATCCTAACCTTTTATTAAGGTTTGTCTAATTTGGTTATCCTGATTGTAAGTATTGAAGGTTTAGGATCCTAACTTGTATTCTCAGGTATGATCCTTAATCACCTTAATTTTATTCTTTATTTACCTAACTGACCCTTACTCTTTGACAACAGGATACATGATCCTTAAGTTACATCACTTTTTTGAATTTTTCGATTATAGGATATTTGATCCTTGATCATATCCTAAACTTTTTGACAGAATCTACTAAACTTTTGTTTTTAACTTATGAATTCAAACAAAGTGTATCATAACAATTGAAAGGTAAAGTGTTCACATAACATGTACAACATGAGATAGCCAAAAGATTAAGGTTTTATTTATTTATCAAAAGTTAAACCCTTTAAAGGTTGTCAAAATTACCTACCCCAAGCATCTACCAGCAATCCGTGGCCCGTCCGCTGGGGTAGGTAAAGGGTGTCCATAACGATAAGTTCCGAATAAGTGCAAGAATAGAAAGACGGCAGGATTACAATGGCTTCATCCCCCAAAAAAAGGATCCTTCCACCATTTGTTATCCTACCTATTGTCTGAAGGATCAGTGATCCTTAAACCTAAAAACTATTGTTTAGAGTTATTACAGACCAACCATTGTTCAAAAAACTACCAAACCATAAAAAAATGGGCTCCGACCGTGTCTAGATAAATCCATCATCGCCCATTGTTGCAGCCTACACCTTCGCTGCTTCATCATCACCACCAGCCGCTGCATCCTTAGCCTTATCCTTCAACCCACTGCCGCCAGCCTCGATTGCCAGAACCTCCTCAGTCTCCTCTTCATCATCGAGCTCAGCTAGCTTGGCTTTCCAGCCTTCTTGGTCCCAGGCAGTCCTGTCGAAGTTAGGATCCTCAGCCTCCTTTGCCATTTGAAGCTTGATCTTGAGCATAGCAATGGTGGTAGAAAGCTTGGCACCCTCCATCACTTCAGCTTTCTCCTGATCAGATGTAATGTGGGCTAGGACCAACTCCCTCTTCACCAAGTTAACCTCGTTCTCTAGGGAGGCGAACTTCTGATCCTTGGCCAG